>JAODUP010000522.1:0-200000 GCA_025642065.1 Paralvinella palmiformis | reverse complement strand
ATACAACACGTGAAAGGATATTTGATTACAAGCGTATTCAGTTTGACAGGCAGATTTATGTTGACAATATAACAACTACCTTTTGTAAATAACTCATTTCCGAACACGTTCCAACCTCAATATATGAAAATATATCTAAAGGCCAAAATGATCAACTTTCTAATCACCAATTCATAGCATGGAATTGGTCAAACATGTTTAATGTAATAATATCCCAGTGTGATGATGCGGAAGTCTGATAATGCCAGGTACGTGTAGCTAATCATCCGCCCTCTAACCTATCTTTCAGCTTATCTATATATACCCGCCATCCGCTTCACACATACACACACACAGCTGCACACTGAAAAAAACACAAACGTTACTAAGCAAATAAAATTATCCCGTGATTGTGTTTTGTTTCTTGCAATGTGTTACATTGATAAAAACAATAATTGGCAAAGGAAGGATTACCTAAGAACTAAAACTAGCACTCATCTCGTCTAGCCACCTGTAATAGAGCTGTTTCTATAACTAAAACATATAATGAGGGTATCGGCTTATACATTAAAGTTTACCCTGTTTTCAAGAAGTAATCCCATGGTGAAGATGTGCTGATTTATCTCTCCATTAGCTTCTAAACATCTTCAAATCAGGTGTAATCTCTGACATCTTTAATAAACGGGTTTTGGCTTTAACGTTATTACGAAGTTCCACTGTACCATATAACAATGAACTTATCATGCATGTATTATAGTTATGTGATCCATCTCTTTGATCATCAAATAATGTAATAAACCGTTTTATTTATGTGCATTAAAGGTAGTTAAAATTATTGTCGACATCAAAATGGGTATTTCGCAAGTAGTATCAAACAAAAAGGAATACATTTATGGTACCTCTCTCATATGGTACATTCCAAGGACAGGAAGACAGTTTGGTTGATGGTTTAAATAATAAAACAAACCTGTAACTTAATATGGTGATTTAAAAGTCTACGATGAAGAGATATTCCCATCACACTACCGAACGTCTCCCACAAATAGATTATACCTGTGACAACTATAAGGGTTTTAAATGGAGAATGTATTTTGTAATATACAAGAGTAATAATGTCTTTCTTCATTAGGTTGTTTAAATAATACACGATTTCTGGATACATACATACATACATACATACATACATACATACATACATACATACATACATACATACATACATACATACATACATACATAAACACACAAAACACACACACACACACACACACACACACATAATATATATATATATATATATATATATATATATATATATATATATATATATCACACATACACACACACACATACGCATATATATATATATATATATATATATATATATATATATATATATATATATATATATATATATATATATAATAATATATACATATATATATATATATATATATATATATATATATATATATATATATATATATATATATATTTATTATATTATATTATTATATTATTTATTATTATATATATTAGGTCTTTTCCCTAGGTCTTTTCTCCCTTCGGTCTTTGTCCCCTTCATTAATTGCTGACCTGGTCTTTTGACTCTTGGCCTTTACCACATAACTTTAAAAGGTTTTATTTCTACAACGGATATTTTTGATCAATGTACAATAAATATATATCAGTGTGTTACATTGTGCATTTGCTGTATTGAATAAATAATGATAAAGATAAATTAAGAGGTATAAGAATAATTTTAAAAAAAATAATGATATGGATATTTTTTCCACGTACTATTTGGCAACGGCCATCTACCCATGGATGTCATGGCCATGGGAAATATTCAGGGTGGACGTTTCGGCTATATCATATTGTTTATAAATGTGCATAATATGATTCAATGTGATATTAGTAACGGTTGAATTATAAATATGGATACCTTAAAATTATTAGAAGTCATATTTTTTACATTTTATCAGTTTTATTTATGTAAAATACATTTAATTTATACGTCACCCTAGCTTACTTTAAAAACAGTTCTTTATAATTTTAAGTGGCTTCAAGAGTATGACACGAAATGAGAAACTCAAGCTTTGGAATACAATGGGATTTGGTCTTTATTTTTATCTTTTGAAGAGGCAGTTCAAGAATAAGAAGTCAATTGAAGAGTAAATCAAACTGAATTATTTTGTGGGGATTTTTGCTTAAATAATGTTGCCAAAACAAAATTAAGACAAATACCTTCCTGATAAATGTTCACCGAATAAATGCTCACCTGATAAATGTTCACTAATAAAGTAGAAAAGTGGACAAATCCCCACCAAGAAAAAAGTTTTAAACTAAACAAAACTTGAAACTATTTCCCCATTTTGAGGATTTCCATTTTTATATTATATATGATAGCAATTTTTGGCTTTAAAATATTAAAGTACAAAATGAACATTTTCAAACATCATTTCTCAATACTTCCAGTACCACTGTTATTTTTCTCAACTGACTTCCAATTAATGCAATACATTATCAGTTGAGCTATTTAGGGTTATTCCAGTTATAACTATATGGGGGTCACGGGCGGAAATGTTATTGATAATACATGGATTGGGGTCTGAGCAATAGAACAATTATGGATGTTGGATAGACTAGAAAATATATAAAAATATGTAGAATCAGGAAGAAATGAATTTCATCGGAGATAATATAACAGTTTATCGCCGAAAAACTACGGTGCGTGCACTAAATAATTATGGTATGTCATGGCCAGGAAATGGATTGATAAAATCTATTAAATAATGTTGGTCTAATTTGAGACTTCCCACTGTAAACACGGCTTTAATTAAGTATACATGGTGGACTGAATGTAGACTTTTATGTAACTTCATAAGAATTTAATATCTCGGGATTAACTGCATCTACGTGATGAATTATTATCGTATCGACACAATATTATTGTTCTGCTGTCCACAGTGAAACCTGTGTAACAAGATCTAGTGTCCGCCAAGATGAATTTTATTCCCAAGATATGTCTGAATCTAACAGCATCAAGACGACAATTTGTTTTACCTATTCAGATCTTTTAATCTGATTGTTGAGGCCACATCTTCCACTTGGATGCGGCACTATAATGCCCAAAGCCAAAATAGGCAATTTCTCCAGGGAACAATAGATCTTATACTTCGGTTTGTAGGAATATAACAAATCACTAACTAAAGCACAATGTAGGATGAATATTATTACAAATGCAAACTCATAGAAAGCTAAAAGAGCATATACACAAAAGGCCTATACCAGCAAACTTGCTTAAATTGTATCAATCTTAAAAAAGTGCTATAACTAAGTTTGTACGTGGAAAGCAAAATGAGACTACTGGGAACAAATTAAATTGTGGGTAATGTGTGGTAAAATAGTGCTCCCCCTACAATTATTTCTGGAATGGCACCTACTATTGATATTTAACTGAAGCTTTTAGAAACCATGTTAATTTGAACAAGAAGACTAAAATTCTTCTACGTTCAAATTAATTGATTAATTTATTGAACCCATGTAATCCATAGGTTTATATCATCAATTGCAATATTTTGTATATGTCGTTAATAACTTGTTTCCATAATTGCCATCATATAATATTGACGGTTTCGTTCATTGCAATCATCAGTCGTAATTCAATATGTAAATAAATGAAAACAAGTCGTTTAATTTTATTTCATTTTTCGTTTATTAATATTTTCCTTTTTTTGGTGGGCATTTGTCCTATATACCACTTTACTGGTGAGCATTTGGCGGGTGGGTACCGGCCTAACGTCCACCTTGAATATTAATGTGGCCAAACGGTTGTGTATGGCCATGGCCGAAAAATTCGCGGCCAAATCAATTATAAGTAAAGACACACTCACTGAAACTGATAATCTTCCACAATGTGATTAAAATCAGGTCTCTTCCTGTACATCATTTTGATCAAGTGATCTTCATAATTGCAATTGGTGATGAGAGGCTGTGAATAAAGAGAACAATTACAAATGAAATAATGATCACAGATGTAAAAGGAGCCACTGCTTAAACCCATAATACATAGACATGTAGTTGGATACTTCTTTGTGTTCCTTATATCTCGCTAGCACCAGGACACTATCGTATACACTAAAGGCTATTGGATACACTTAAATAATAACAATCTCATTCCTGTACATATAACCCAGCAGAGTGCTTATACAATAATTAGAAACAATACAAATGTGCAAGAAATGTGTGCACTTCTATTTAGTTTAATTTACACTCACAATCACCAAAGTAACCCTGGGGCAAAGTAAATAAGGGGAAAATACCAAAGAGGCAAATTACCTAGAGGCAAAAGATGTGAGGGGTTATTGACTGGATATGTTTAATATACATACACAGTAATAAAAATATAACAAATATATATATATATATATATATATATATATATATATATATATATATATATATATATATATATATATGTGTGTGTGTGTGTGTGTGTGGTGTGTGTGTTTGTGTGTTTTTGTGTGTGTGTGTGTGTATGCGTGCGCGCGTATGTATGTGATTGTGTGCGTAGACTAAGTTTTTATAAAAGAAATGAAAAGAGAGAAATTGTAGTTAGACAATTTAGACGTCATTATATTTACGTATTATAATTATAGCTCAGTTTCGAAAATGTCATTCCAAGAGAATATTGAATTTTCTGTTTAATATTGACATCTTCCCATTTTATATTTTCAGTTTTACATGATGTGTTGTGTTCACCATATATTATCTAAAAACATTTAGTCATCTTCCCTTCAAAGAGAAGTATTACTTTACAAGATTGCAAATATCAACACACTGCTGAACACGGCATGGAAAAATAAACAGCAGCCATACTGGGATAATGTACGATGGAAAAATAGACGCTCAGAATAGGAAATATTATATTAGTGTCCTTGTATTTGATTTTCCCCAAAATGACATGCTTGTTTATCTTGTCGTTCACTTAATTTGCAGTTTTTAAATGTGTAATATTGCATACTGAACACAATAGTTGCAAATTGGTATTCTAACTTTTTCATTACAACAGCAACAAAGCATTATATTTGGGCATGGTGGTACGACGTTATGCGTGTTACATTTATTACTGTTGTGTGTGCGTGTGTGCATGTGTGTGTATGTGCATAAACATTATGAATATGTAGAATAATTTCACGAAAAATTGGAATATTTGTATATTGATGAACATATGGTACATAAATAAACATTGTCAATACTATATGGCAGGTTTAAAGTGTTCAGTTCATACTACCAGCACACTCAGTGTCTATATCATAGATGTTACTGTTACTCCTTTCCCCATTTATTCAACTTTTGTTGTTGATTTGTTACAGTTAGATTGTCCAATGCCCGCTTGAGGCTTTATATTATAACTAATAAATATCGGCCAAATGGCGACTTCTCTTGTAAAAGTAAAAAATGTTAAGTTAAAATGTGCCACGTTTTCCGCAAGACGGCGCAGCTAACTGTTTATTTCGCGCAATGACATATGCTGTCCCGTCTTATTCAATGTGGTCTTTGATATTAACATAGAGTAATGGCACAGTAAGGTCACGTCTCTTTATATTTTACTAGTGCGCCAACGAACTGTATGAGTAATTACTTTATACCAATTAATACATCCAGTATTCGTGATTTTGGATATACGTTTGTTGTGAGATTAAGATAAAAATAGCTTTATGTGTTTTGAATTCTTATTCAATCCTATCCAAAATTATCTTCTTTTGTGATTGCGCAATATTTCCGCTGGTTCAGTCATGCAAGAAACACCGACATGTTTTAAGTACTGATTAATTAACCCGCCCACACGTGATAATTGCTATATCGTAACCAATTACAACCCCGTTGATCTTATACACCGACTCAAGGTGGTCTTTCACTGACTCGACATTCCGTCATTCACTTTTATCCGACATATTATAATGTGACAAACCTTATCGAAAAAACGGATTATATATATATATATATATATATATATATATATATGCATATATATATTGTTTATGTGTGTGTCCGTGTGTGTGCGTGCGTGTGTGCGCGTGTGAATGTCAGTACGTACACACGCATATCCAAACATACACAAATACACACACACAAAATCAGATACAAAAACACACACATTTTCGCGATTTCAATAAATCGGTGAAATTTGCGTCCTATAACTAAATTCAGTCTTATTAATGAAAGGCAACATTATGATCGTTTATATTAAACGACTCAAACAAATATACATTGTCCTAAAAATGATGGCATCAAATGATCTCGACAAGGAAAGAAGGTCAAGGACAGTATTACTTCCAGTGGATAACCTCAGTAAGCCTTATGACCTACGGCTGATAATTTATTGTCCCCATATTGTCCATCGAGCTTAGCCTTACAGTATGGATAAAGATTCGCCTTTTGCTGAAACTGAAATATCTCGGGGATATAATGGAATTGGTCTTTTGGTTTTTATATCCATAACAGAAAATCTATTTTATGATTTTGAAGATGACAGAATTCGTTAGAATGGAATTTTTTTAATTCACATTAATAAACTCCAATTACCATGAAGATGTTTATGTAAAAAAGTAATGTCTCTGGTATTATATTTCCATCTTGATTATACAATGTTTTAGATAAATGCCATTATATATGTATTATTATGCTTATTGTAGCTATGACTTTATTCGTTAATTCGTTCATTCATTCATTCATTTTTAATAATCCAAATAATATCACAAAAGTGGTCATTAGTTTCCGGTGCTAATTAGAGTGTCATTGCTGCTACTACGGCTACCATCACCATACAAACTACCACCTCTAATACTCCCGCTATTACTCCTACTACTGCTACTACTACTCTCAATTTCTAACAATGTAAACATTATTTATAAAAATAACGCTACTTGCTGCTACATCAGCAGTAACAACAACAACAACAAAGCATTTCAGCAACAACGAAAACTTGTACTAGTATTACTAATACTACTGTTACTACTACTACTACTACTACTACTACTACTAATTCTACTCATACTGTCACTCTTCTTTCTGGTGATATTTAGACAGACCGTGTATACAGGCATGTTCAGGTTATTCTCTCATGTGTAATATTTGTAAGATGAAACCCAAATATTGTAGTGTTACAGTCGACAACAACAAAGTAACAACTGTAGAAACTGATTATAGCCTAGTGCAGTCGGGTATTTGATAGTCTTTTCAAAAGATTGACAATGTTTTGTGAAGCTTCGGTCGACAATTACTTCGTGCCCAGACGCGACAGATATGAGGGCGATGAACTACTAGACTTTTTATCTGCGATCGTCTAGTTTTTAATTAAAAATAAACCACATTTGTCACTGAATCAGAAGACTTGATGTTGAGAGATGGTTCTTGTTTTATTCGCTACCTTTTTTTGTGTTCGTAGTAGTTCGTTTATAGGAAGAGTGAACGTATCTTATGTCGTCTAATAAAAGGAAACAAACGACATCATATGCTATGTACATGTTCACCTTTGTGGTTCTGCTCTATTTTGATTAGTAAAAGGACACCTTTCAGTGACAACAAATTTGAGCTTAAAGGCTTATATTGCTCAAATATCATAAAATTTAATTATTAGAATACTCAGCAATACACACACATACAAACACACACACTCAAAATATATATATATATATATATATATATATATATATATATATATATATATATATATATGCAGAGGAAAGAGAGAGAGAGAAAGAGAGACATTTGGAGAATTTAGTGTCTTCCCATTCCAATAGTCGTAGCTCTGAGCTTCAAAGTTCGGATTGATCTAAGATGTGGATATTTGTAGATTCATTTCTATCGTTGTTAGCTCTCGTCCAAATTTCCCAGGTCAGAACAGTGCACAAGATAAACAAACTATTAATTCCCTCACATAACTCTTCATTTGAGAACAGAAGCCTTAATAATGGAAACCTATCAACCAAAACGCAACAGAAATGATTACAAATATCACCTGAGTAGAAATCTCATCGTACCTTAACGAAGGGAAGAACTCGAAATGAAGCTACTTTGTACTTCATTAACGAGATAATTCGCAAAGATAATTAATGGCTATTCTCAGATAAATTTATTCTTGAAAGAGTTAGGATTAAGAAGAATAAAAAGTAAAAAACTAATATATTCAATCTGATCGGTCAAAGAAACTTATCTAATAGTAATATATGAAGCCTCATGTTTTCTCCTAATATGGGTGTGTGAGTATTTCCGAGCAAGCCCCTCTATTTGTTTGATTACATGTACGCGTATGTGCTAAAGTTTGTTTCCTTGGTTGCCTGCGAGCAAAGAGCAGCCGTATGGATGTATGTTCTCGAGACGTACCCTTGCTCGCAGGTTGGAATATTTAAATCAGTATACTCTTTCATTCATAGTCATCGTAATATTTATTTCATACGAACAACAAATCTGAAATCAAAACAGCGAACAAATAATAAGTATTTGGCAAAGGAAGTGAAACTTTAGACAACACAAATAACTGCCTAATATCCTACACCAATTATACAACTGGATATGTAGCTGTACCAGTGACGTAAGTAATCTGTAGACCTTTAATAGTACTGGATGTTGTGCTACAGCTCTAATGCGTTTTGAACCCAGTACTCGTTAAGCTGAAACACGGACCAATAGACATACGGATTTCAAGAATAGGATTATCTACATCGTTATTGGATCTTGTGGCATGGACACAAGCTGAGTATGTATGGTACGCTACGTACGTAATACGTCGAGTAGAACGAAACACAGAACAACACTCTATCTATAAATAGTACGATATCAAACCATAAAGATCGAAAGTTGTCACGATTATCAGACATTAAACGTAATGCGCATGTAAGTTATTTAAACGATCGGTTCTAATTGATGGAACACTGTTAGCTAACATTAACAACTGCTAAAAGATGCTATAGGCACTATACTTGTTGGAGAGAGCCTGTTGTTAAGGTACCATGACGAATGACGAAATCCAAAAGGTCGCGTTAAGGTGATAAGGCAAACTGGATGCTGAGAACACCAATAACAAGCTGGACATATAATTAAACGTAATGCCGCTGTTCAGCAAAACCACCCTTGTATATCGTTATTGGCAATATTTATATTAATATTGTGATTCCTGACCAGCGTTCATGTTTATATGACATCCATGTTAAATCTTGGAATACGATGAGTACCTTATTACTCAGTACAGTATTAGCAGGATAATAATAGTGTATTATCAATGCGATATTTTATGTTAATGCAGCAACAGCTTTTTTAGGAAAACAATTACTATTAAATCTCCAAATGAGCGTTTTTAGTAGGTTGAAGGATATTTGGGAGTAAGCGCTTGCTATTTTGAAATGGCACCGTACATACCACGATGGGACATTATTATCAGAACTAATAGATTAGCGGTGTTACCTGTGTTTGTATATATATATATATATATATATATATATATATATATATATATATATATATATATATATATATATATGCGTGTGTGTGTGTGTGGTGTGTGTGCGTGTGTGTTCCCCGGTTTTAATCCCGGCTTTCTGCAAATGGCTAATGACAATGACAGTAGGGGGTAAGCTAACACACTAACTAGTAAGGTACTAAACTGGAACAGCAACATCAACAGATCAATTTGACAAACAATACATCAATAGATCAATATGACAAACCAATCTTTATGCTACATTTTCCACGAGATGGAAAGTGTTCATGCCTTGAAACATGACGTCAGACCGATGTACCTCACGTGATACTGGATGGTAACCTGAGGGAGGTTCATTATCACGTGCTTCTTTTGTTCATATCTTTGTCGAGAATCTAGATACGTAAACACCTCGTATTTTGGGTGGAGGACGGAAAGATGATTACATCATCAAAACAAAACCGTTGTAACAAGTTGAACTCCAGACGGCGTCCATCCGTTGATGATCCATAACGATGGCCGGATGTTATTAGGATGATGATTCCATGATGATATGATGATGATTACACGAAAAAGAAGAATGCCAGAAGACAGAGCGGCCAGTACGACCTTGGATAAGTAGCATTATTGCAACCGTCAACTTGGCATGTAGTGTAACACACTTTGTACGGCTGACTGGAGGACGAATTACCGTAGATCGTACACATATTGTACTGCGCGGTACTGCAGTCACGGACGAATTTAATCTGTTTACCTGGAATACAAATAGGCGCAGATTAGAATCCGCTTAAATCTGTTTAATATTTTACTAAAATATGTTTTCGGAGTCAGAAATACAAGAAGGCATGTGAGTAGTTATGTGAGTGAGTAAGTAAGTGAGTGAGTGAGTGGGTAAATGTCTTTTCAGCCACCCACTGCCTAACAAAATGGGTAATTTGATCCCGATCGAACCCTGATCTAAATACAAGTCTTTCGGGACTTTAAATATCCATGTATGTACACATAGCACATATTAAAACGCTAAAGTTTGCAACTACATATTGCACCGTTTTAGAATATATTCACGCTTCGTTTGCCGGTAATACTGGCTTCGGTACGTGAGATGTCACATATAATAATACGATCCCGTCCTTGGACCGCCACTTTCTATAATCCATTCCACTTGGATACTACGCTAGTTCTGCTCCAGAAAGGCTACGCTTCATGCTTGATCACGATGCCAGTGTGACAAGATGATAATACAAGGTTACTCCATTATGAGCCTTCTCTTATACATATTCCACGAGAAAAGGTCAAGACATCGCGAGCAGAATTAGCGGGAACGCAGGAATTGACGGGTAATATCTGCGCATCAGCCGTCCTCGTTCGTATTCTAATGTCTACCGCCATCGTTTGTTGGCAAATTAGCTGACATCCGCAGGCGCCGCCATCCGTCAAATCACGAAGCTTGTTAGGCTTAAAATACAGCAGGCTAGCTAGCTCAGGCTATCAAGGACACCGCAGTGGTGAATCATGGTATATTCTGGGCCAGAATCACTTCCGGTAAAATTCGAAAAGGAAATGATTGTGTACTTAGCAATATAAGTATTGTCGTGGCTGCGAAGTAGTGCTTTGATGGTGGTTACTACAGCCACTTGGTGAACATCATTATTGATTGGTCAGATGTTTGGGTTTCTTTAATTTGTAATATTGATTCCAATAATAGCAAAGCATCTCATTGCAAACATCGCTTACCATCCTTATCTAGTTCTCTCGCAATCATGCAGTACTGTTGGTCATTGTTCGATCCGTGGCAGGGGACGGCCTGTGGTGGGTCGTTCTCACATTTTCCCTTTCTCGTTTCTTGTGACGAGTCACATCTGACGCATAGCAAAGCGCCACTCGAATCTGAAATAATACAGCGAAATTCAATCCATATTCGTTTCATTGCATCAAGTAAACAAATAAACATTTAATCTTTTCTCTCGTCCAACTATTGAATGCACTTTGATCATCGTAACGGCCCAATCAAGGACCATTGTTTTCGAGAGATTCCTGAACTAATTAACTAAATCCATTACTGCTACTGGTAAAGCTTCTTGTTGTGTCCAGTCACGCCAGTTCGCTATCTAGAAAACAAAACGCCTTCCATTTTGTTTTGATTGCAGGAAATTGTCTTAAGTCATTAGTAATACTACAGCCGCCGCCTAGTGTCACCTGCTCCGTCTGATAATGTTACTGGCCTCAGTAAAGATCGAATCTTATCCTCCACTCAGTGATAAGATGGGATATCCGACATTTTCAATAAGACATACCGAGATTCCTGACTGGGTGGATTTCTTAAAGATGTCGGCCATTTATTTAACTCGACGTGTCGGCAGATCTGACAATTTAGACCCTATTTTGTTCTTGGTGCTGACAGTTTACACAAACGAGTTGACATTTAAGGCTAGGATGCAATTTCCCTCTCATATAAGCTGACATAACAAACGATTATGGAATGTAAAACATGCTTTGTATCTCGGTATATATATATATATATATATATATATATATATATATATATATATATATATATATATATATATATATATATATATATATATATATATATATATATATATATGAGAATTTACCTTTCAAAAATATTATATAATACGACTAGAGTTATAAAACAAGAAGAGCAGTCACATACAGTAATTCTATTAGCGTGAACATATTCTTTATAATATTTCATCAGGCGAATCCTTCAACTGACACATACATGTTCAGGATTTTGGCTAATCTTATTTGTCTCTGAGATAACATTTGTTTGATCTAAGTGGTTATTTTGTAATTATGGCTTCGTTGTGTAGCATATGATGGCGCATTCTTAATCGCATTATGACGTTTGAAGGGTCTCTGGGCTGCATCCAACAGTAAATATCTGCGTAATCAATTTATGGAGCGGTTAATTCAATCAGATGTTTTTATACTGCTCATATGTGAGTTGTAACCAGGTTTAGAGTCAAAGCAGTAAAACAAACATTTATTTTTTCTGACTTCCACTAAACACTTCGGCTCTGGTCTCAGATTGGTTCGATTCGTCGACCTGCTAAATGGCCTGGTGTACAGATGGGGACGCCTACACCCGCTGGGAAATAATCTCACCGGAGGCCACTAGCGCATCTTTGACCCAGATGGCTCGCCAACGCCATCATAACTGTGTCAGTGCAATAGCCCATAAAGTAGATACTAAATTGAGAAGGTGGCATGAGATAAATCGTCATCTTCATATGATGGGCCAACAGTCAATATGTAGGACGCCTTGGCCTCTGCCTTGTCAAAAGATAATGTGATGTATGCCAAACATTGACAATATTCCGTAAAGAGCGAAAACACACTGATGTATTAGTAATACCATTAAGGGTGAGTTGTCTTTTGGGAATCGTCACCGTATTCGTGAAAGCGGATACTTCTAGCCTCGACTCGGGGACGAGTAGAGGAAAGACACACTATGGAGTAGATGGGGACACTATTTTTGTTATATTAGTTATTGGCAACAGAAAACATTTGTTTATTATTTCCGGTGGCATTCGCCGTATCCGGTTGCCGATGGCTATCACGTGATCTACATAACCCGACCGTTGTCATGTTGATTTAGTTATCGTGAAGTCGAATGACAATAGATGAGCGAGGGATGTCCATACCATGCCATCGAGGTTACAGCTGTGTACCAGATGACGGTATAAGACACTGAACCTCTGAGTCTGCCGAGTATGTGTTTATAGAGTAAGAGGAATATTAACATATGAGGGTGGCATTATTATACTTATTTCTTTTTGCGTCCTTTAATAAATATTGCTCAGACATTTACAAATATTTACAAACGAATAGGAAGTTATTCATACGTACATCATACGTAACTAGGTAGACATATAGACAGACAGACACACCGATACCCAAATAGACATATACTTGCACACACATACGTATACAAGACCGCTCCACCCACAAATGCATACGCACATGCATACATAAACACAGACACCCACGCATACACATACGCACATGAACGCAGAACTGGCGTGTACACACACATGTGAAGATATTTATAGTTGAATGAAAGGCGAATATAGTACAAGTGAGATTACGAAACTAGAAAAAAATGTATCAAACAATAATCAGATGCCGAAGACATAACAATAATAGCCGTGATATTATAAAATAATATTAATAATAATAATAATAATAATAATTATTATTATCATTATTTTATTATTATTATTGTTATTGTTGTTGTTTATAAAATAATAAATATTACACATCTTGTATGGATTTGCATTAATGTATACATATCCCTCTATATTGACCGTTATAATGGGTATACACCATCATCATTAACGTGGGGTACACATTGTTTGCGGCCGCTGACGTTAGGTGTCCAATTCACATTAATCAACAGCCGCTAAACAATGAACTCAATTAGGCGCAATATGCTTGGTAGCTCCAATCTAGCGGGTCCTTATATTTGGGGCATCACACTAGCCACTGCACTATATCGACCCACCTCAGACACAGACTTTTATTCAGAGCTATGATCAAAGCGATGCCGAAGTGGAGGATGGTCTCGTTATCCTAACACACTTAAACAAATCATCGCACTAGACAGTTAGCTAGGCCAAGGTAAGCCCTGAAGGGCTTGTTGACCAGAAACAGTGTTATCGATGGGAGTATGTCCTCGGGCAATATGGCGGCTTCCCTTTATGGTGATGACGAGTCCATCAAGTAGCAACTCGGATGATGTTGTCTGAGAAGAGCCGGGAATGACGCCGTCAATTAGGTATCATTATATCACAGTCAGAGAGTTTTATGGAGAGAAATCAAATTGATAAGGATCGGATACTATACGGATGTGGATACTGCTAAAGAACTTCGTTCGATAGAAGCATCTCACTGCAACCATAGATGAGTAACTAGCTGAACAAAGGTGTGTCGTTATTACCATTATTGTCTTTATTATTATTATTATTATTATTATTATTATTATTATTATTATTGTTAGTAAACGTATTATTATTATTATTATTACTGTTATCATTAGTTTTATTTTGACACCTGAAACCGTACGCTTCAAGGGGGTATACGATTCCATTGCATGCCAAAAGTCTCAACCATGCAGGCAAATTGGGAACAACGTAAGATTTTAATCCCGAGCATTGCTATTAATTAATAAAGACACCTGGAACAAAGACGATAGTTTTATTATATGTGATGTGATTTGATGTGATATAGTCCGGTATGATGTTATGTGCTGAAATATGGTGTGATGTGATACGAAGCGATCTAATGTGATACGAGACGACGTAAGGCGTTGTAATATGATGCCATTAAACTATACGGTGGTATAATGTGGCTGTCTTGGCCCACAGCTACACTATAATGGATTTTAGCTGCTACATCTTTGTATTCGGATGTGACATAGAGACGCTGGCTGATGGTTTCTGGAAATCCAGCGAAATGCCTTAGATCACAATGGAGTATGTTGCTAATGTAGCTATTACTTACTGAGAGCACGTCTAGAGATAGTGGTCTCATGTGTGTCTGTTTGGCTTGGCGGAGGCGTGCCCTTCTATCAGGTAAATGGAGTATCATTGTTAGCATCGTCTTCGTTAGTGTAATGTTACAAGAAAGGACTTTGCAAATCCCAGAAACAATTGCCTGAATTGACAGACGTCAACATAATAGAGACACATAACAAAACATCACAGAAAGACCACAAGACCCTCGGGAAGGATGTACATTCCATTCGTGGGGCAGGCAGATATACATAAACACTCATTCTCACATGCAAGCACATGCATTTTACTTAAAAATAACATTATTAAATACGTCAATGCATACATACATACATACATACATACGTACATACGCAGATATATTCAGCCATACACAGACAAAGAACGACATAGGTAAATAGATACACACATATAGATGCATTCATATATGAACCGAGATACCAGCATTTATGATACACCAGAAAAGTGAAATTTTTTATTATGGAAACTAAGGATGGTCAGCGGTGATGTTTTGTCGTATACAATATCGTGCTTACTCTTAAATGAAGATAATTAAACGATAATTTCAGATACACTTACCTGGTAGCTAATTACAGATACCCTTACCTGTTAGCCAATTACAGACACACTTACCTGTTAGAAACACCGCAAGGATTCCTAATACGGTTTCTACGAGAAAAAGGACGGTATACACCTGGACCATGCTAAAGGACGACGTATTTCAGCTCCAGCTCGTGGTTTGATATCTAATCAGCTTATGGACGCAGGCTTTACACTGACTAACATATGTGATAAAAGAAAGTAACAGATAACATCCAAACCAAAGGAGATGTGACAAAGTATCTTTGTATATGGTCTAGCTAGGCTATACCAGAGGTGTCCCACTATGAAGGCTAAAGTCATCCAATTCAATATTGTGCACAGTCCAGCCTGATTGGAAACACCATCCACGGTGGTTTCATACTCGCCATAGTACGCGGTGTCCGTGGTGAGGGGTCTTGTCGAAGTACAAGTGTCAGATGGTGATTCTATTACTGTTTCTTTGATGCGGTTAACGTAGACCTTAGCTCCCGATCAACAAAACTGAATTGAAACGGATAAACACCCAACGGTCAACGTCATCGTTTCTAGTCGCGTGAATCCAATCGACAAATCTTCCGGTCGTTGATGCATTATTTACATAGAGTCCGGATCGGAGCTAATCCCACGCGCATACCGCTATATGGGAGAGAGATCCTACTGATTTATTATATCCGTTTGATTAAGGCTTGGACGGCAATGACGACGTTAACGTTTGACGGTGCTCACTTTACATTAGATCACCAATCCACTTGACCTTCGGTATATCAAGCGACAATAGAACGTTCACGGCGGCGTTATCACTACGCCATCAATCTCCCACGTCTGTAATTTGATTATCTTTGATATTCTCTACTACTCGTCATAAGTAAGCCTCTTACCTATCAGAGTCTGACAGACAGCGTCCGTGTGTTTCGGCTAGTGCCGGCGTTTATCTCCCATTTCCACCCAATACCCGTCTGTTAAGGATGACTTCGTGCCGAAGGTTTGTGCCATTTGCCGAGCGGAGCCGCATTTAACCGACAGGCCACGGCGGCCGTCGTGAATTCCGTCCAATCAGCGGCCGTTCTTCCCACGCCACTCGGCCCATTATCTGTAATGGAATCCTAGCTGCGGCTTATCATCTCCAGGAGAATCCATCTCTCACTAACTACAGCATGGACCATCGCTGACTTGTGTCTTACAATATATTGTGAGGTTTTGTCACCAGACACAGACGTGGGCGGGTTAGCTAACACATTGCTGTCTGTATTCTTCGAGTTGTTGTTTTCAAACCTTCTCCAGAGACTGGAACGTGCCGACTATTGGTGAATATCTTTTCTTGATTTGGGGAGTTGTTATTGTTGTCAATCTAACCCGTTGACAGACTGACTCACTCACTGATTGAGTGATTGACTCATTTACTCAATTACTCAGTAAGTAATGTAATATCATGTTATCTAACCCGCTCTTGCATGAGGTACTCCAGTACCAGTGTGGCTTTAATGGTAGTTGCGCCTTTTAAAATTGTTTATAATCGTTCTACTGACTTCTTAATGTGCGAGCCAACTGGCAGCCAACTAATGCCCACCATCATCCAACCAATCACCAACCAGCTGCCTACTGTCAGTAAACTACCAGGCAGCTTCAGGCCATATAACTGACTCAGTAATATACACGAAGTCTTACAATTCACCAACGACATAAACTTATCTTTTCCAGCAGTGGATGGCCCTTAATCTGTGCTATCTCTTTGTAGCCTAAGTATATTAGAAGCATCTTAATCCCATAAAACATAAAACACTATCCCGGACTACAAACCCATGACGATAAACATTATCCAAAACAGATGAAGCCAGTCCTTATTTCATCTATGTGATGGAATAACGTACCCAAGGTATATACTGGAATATCACTACTTAAGCCTATAAGTAAATACCGTAGCCAGGATATATGCCGTTAAAGCAATATAGTATATTTAGTCTATGATGCAATACATTCACTTAAATCCATGACACCATACACTAATTACAGAATACATTGACCATGATCCATGCAATGCCTTAGGCCGAGAATATCATACATTGCTATCACGCCAAAGTACAGTCCAAGGCCATGCCTCTATATTTTATTTTCATCATAACTTACATCCAGGATATCCTCTTGCCATTTTAGACGTAGCTCATGATGGCATAGTTTAGTTCGAACACATTACATCGTAGATTATTATAAGGCTTTTATAACATATGGTTAACCTGTAATGTCATACTAGATCCCAATCAAATAATAACATGCTTAAACTCAAGTATGTTATTCTAAACTCTTTGACCCTAGGTGTGGCATGATATCCTTAGCTCAGCCTTGCGCTATGATGGATTATCCATGGATAAACTTTATGACATCATATTTAATTAAATACCTCACCTATTATGTGATAAGTTAGCTCAACAAAATATGTATGAATCTATCACACTTTGCTAGACCTGATGAATCATGATAAAAAATATAAAGCTGGCCAAAGAGATATTTGAATATAGTAAAGATTATCTTAGACCCACAAGTCAAATCGTCTAATATGTATGGGTATCTGATGCTACTTTCACAAGGTAAAGGTGTGTAGTACAATGTATTACTGTTCAGAAATACTGTCTTCCCTTATAATAATAAATATAATAATAATAATAATAATAATAATAATAATAATAATATATTTAATAATAATATATTTAATAAAGAAGGCATTACAAGCATGATCCATCCAAAATCGTGGGGCAATAATCTATGTATCATACAGGCATTTGAGAATAGTACTTTGATTGAGTACCTATGGAGTTTACTACATCAAGGCATTGAAGATAAAAGTGTTTGCAATCAAATCAGATTATTTCACAATGAACTTTCAGGAAAGCTATTTGCCTAATATTGACCTCCTAAAGTAAACATTGGCTTGAAGTAAAACATATAGGCTGTTCATATGGCCACCAAGGATGAATAGCAGCATGATATATGTGTACCACTATAATAATTGGTTTTTAGGAGATTCCCATGCGACCACCCTGACTAGCTTCATTTATAACTACTAATCGTTTTTAAGTTTTAGCGCTAGTCTCCAGAAGACAGTTTGGTTCCATGACCAGGAATTCTTTCTAGAACTTCTATCGAGATAAGTTTCACATTGGATCAACTAGATCCATTTATTATGTGAGGCATGCGGCTAGTTTGTACTGCAACTAGCCATTTCAATATATATCCAGAAAAGATTGTAATGTCATTATCTGGATCAAGTTTAGTGGCATGGTTTTCTTCAAATGCCTAAACCAGGATCAAGTTCTTGTAACTCTATCTGCATCAGGTTCTTGTGCATTAATGTTGATTTAGTTCCAATTCCATACTCATCAACAACTTCTAGTAGCAATGATAAAATAGAGTTCCGGTTCATTTATCAGCATCGACTTCTAGTGACACCATGCTTTATAATTGTATGGCTCCAAAATGAACTGCTACGATCCTTGTGTAAGCCAGTGTCATCCAGGCCACCAGATGGCGTTCTTTATGACCATGGGGATCAGTTAAGTCTTAGGCATCAGAGCAAAGAGGCCATATCCGGTCTGTAGGAGTTTGATATATGTGCCGAATATAGGTGCTCTTATATATTAGCTGTCGGGTTTCACTTTCCGGGATAAAGGTGGTGACATACAGTGGCTGTAGGTGTCACAAATCCGAAGAGTAGAGCTAATATATCCGGGTCATATGGATTATATATCCAGGTTATAGGGGTTCTCAGATTCTATGTATAGGGAACATATACCAAGACTGTGTGGGATATTTTATCTGAGCTAAATTGATCTTACGAATGATGACCTAATTTCTGTGAACCATTATCAGCCAAAGATATACGAGATTATATTGGTGATTCGGAGCCACCACTTTGATTATTGGTTGGGACGCTAGATGTCACTGCGTTTTGTCAATGACTACTTATCTATATGCGTATAGAAGGAGCCACCGACTAGATTCCTGATGTGTGATGATCGAAAATGGGGGGTGGGGGATTGTATTGGATTGCAGCTCCGATGTGGACGGATGTGGATGGTAAGGGATGAGTGGTGAGTTTTGATGGACAAGATAGGGCAGGAGAGGTGTTAGTGAACGTCCTATTTGCCAATTTACGTGTGGTTTCCATGTGTGTGCGTGCGCGCGGATGTGTATGTTTGGGTGAGTGTGTGTGTGTTAGGTTTATTATTAAGAAACGGTAAAGGGTACGAGTGATATTACATTATTGTACATATAATGGGGAATTGTTTAGAGTGGACAACGGTGTGCATTGGTCTACAGCTAATTCTGAAATGTGATCCACCGACAAGTGACATCCACCATGATACTACAGGATTAATGTTGCTCGCTTTATATAATTATATGACACTTGCGTTGTGTTTAGAATCACTTGTAATACTCATGTAGATCAAAACGTCTGAGATTTCTAGAATAAATACATTTTGATGTCCGTATTGTATATTGCCAATTTTATACCCTAGATACAAGGCATAGACACCTCAGAAGTAGTTCAAATTATATCCCTACCAATGAAGTCTACATGCGACATCCTATATTAGAAATGGAACTAATTACTGATCAAAACATAAAGTAAAATCCGTCCATAGACATTTTCATAATTTAGTTTATTTACCTCCCTAAATATTACGGACGTCCTAACTCATACCAACTTCTCTTGAGCTAACCTGTTCTACCTTTCTCGTTCCTCAACACAAATCAGGTTATGATTCTGATCAGCCAAGAAAACTGTGCTTAACTCGGTTGGTTGAATATACTCTTATAGATTTCAGGTATTATGAGATATGATGATTGAAGTAAATAACATAGATTGTAAAAGGTAGTTATCACGCCTTAACTGCTTTACAATACTGAGATGCAGCTGGCAGTGTCATATTCAAGGAGCACCAGCTCCTGGAAGTGATCGTTAAGAGGCTGGTTCACGGTGTCATCTACTACGGTGGTAGTGCATACGAATGTACAGACGTCCTAGTTTGAGAGACCATTCATGAAGTGCTGCTTCCTAATGAGGTATTCCTGGATGGGCTTAATTAAGTTAGTTTGTGAAAAGAGTCTACACCACTGGAGGCGAATGTTTCTAGCGTGATATAAGATAAGCAAGTATTATGTTACACTAACTGTAGCTGATGTATGCCTATACTGCCTTAGCTGCAAGAAACAGAACCTAGTGGATTTATAAATCCGGAATTATGACTGCCATGGAACACGCACGCACATGTGTTTGTGTACATGTGCATGTGCGTGTATATGTGTGTTTGTTTGGGTTTGTGTGTGTTTTTTTGTACATATCTGTGTATATGTGAGTTTGTGTGAGTGTGAATGAGTTAGTCAGTGAGTATGTGTAATTGTGTATTTGTGTGTGCGAATGTGCGTGCGACAGATCCAACAGCTAGAGTCCACTTATACAAATGCACAATGGGTCAATTGTCTACTCTAACTGTGTACTTTCAGCTTCTTCTATCTTTACCCTACAAAAGCTAATTCTAGCATGAGATCGATACAACTTTGCCCAATTCAATTTTAAAACCAATTCCAGATTGCTTTAAATGATTGATGGTCACTTCTATATACTGTATTAATAGCATCTTTTGTCTAGTACTATGTCAAGTTCTTACTGACACGAATGGAGGTCAACCCGCCTTGAATGATGAACATATTATTGAAAGACGTGCCATGAGTAAGGCCAGAAGTTTGGTTAATACATTTATATAAATATATATATATATATATATATATATATATATATATATATATATATATATATATATATTTTTTTTTAAAAAAATATATGTATGTATGTATATGTATAAATATATATATATGTGTGTGTGTGTGTGTGTGTGTGTGTGCACGTGTTCGATGTAAGTATTTATGTGTTGTGTGTGTGTGTGTATGTATGTATATATGTATGTATATATATATATATATATATATATATATATATATATATATATGTATGTGTTGTTATTGGTGTCTGTAATACATATATGAAACACGTTCAAGGTGTAAGCACTTAATGGTAAATGTATATCGACAGTAGGGATATATTATATATATATATATATATATATATATATATATATATATATATATATATATATATATATATATATACATATATATATTAGATACGACAGTTAATGTAAAACAGACCTTATAGTAATTGCTTTTTCGTCACAAATATGTATTGATCAGAAAAGAATATCCACGGCTGTCATACTTTAATAGAATCTGACACATTATACTTGAACTTTGTCAGTTATATACCAACATTGGTATTACAGGATAAACTACTCTTTGACCATCAGACACTTTTAATTTATCTTACCCAGAGCAATAAAGACAATATTGATAAAATCAAATTTCAACATGACAAGATGAAGGATCATTTTGTTTTAAGTTAATTGTCGTTTCTATTTTAAACATTCACTTTAAAAATACAGTTATATATTTGTTTTTATCGAACTGCGCGCACAAAAAGAAGAAATCTATTATGTTTTGGAAGGACTTAGAGGGAGAGAGGTATATATATATATATATATATATATATATAGAGAGAGAGAGAAAAGAGAGAGAGAGAGAGAGAGAGAGAGAGAGAGAGAGAGAGAGAGAGAGAGAGAGAGAGAGAGACAGAGAGAGAGAAGGATGGATTAATGTTGTTTAACGACACATCTGCAAAGTTTAGGCCATTCAGTGTCCTAAGAGAGAGAGAGAGAGAAGGAGAGAGGGAATATATATATATATATATATATATATATAGTGTGTGTGTGTGTGTATGTATGTATGCCAGAAATCATTACTAGATGTCTTTAGCAGCGTTTAGAGTGGCCTAGTCTTTAATAATTGTGTCTAGTTGTAACTCAGAACATTGATATTCAATGTATACTAATGTCTGGTTTACTAACATCCAATAAACAAATATCAGGTCCACTAACATATATGTAAACTAACGTCCGTACACTAACATCTCTACACTAATGTCCAGTATACTAACATCCAGATACCTGCAATAACAAATGTTCAATTGCGAATCATGCGTCACATCTTCTGGTGTGTTTGTGTCATGTGCATGTGTATGAATACAAATAATCATGTCTATTTACTCTGAGTTAGTGTTTAAAAGGTGTCACCGTTTTCGTGATATTATTTGATTTGACAAATGTTGGTTCCAATCATTTCATAGCTATGTCGTCATCAGGAATGTAATGGCATACATCGATATTATTTATAATAGAACAACATATATTATATTATTGCCTTCATTCACATGATATCACCCAACTGTTGTGTTAATGCAACTAACAGTTAATGCGAAACTTTAGTTTATTCTAGTTTCAAATGAGATGTAAGACTGTAAGTACACCAATCTAATGTAAATATTTGGTAGAATCTACTATCCATAACTCTATTATTGAAACCAAAGGTATTGAAGAAACGTCTACTAAAAACATCGATAAAAGACACAAACCATCAAAATCTCTCAGTAAAGTTTGTATTTATAATACATCAGCCTCCAATTATGTGTGCAAATCCATTTACTAAACAATAAAGGTCTAGGCCAGAAAAAGGGTTGGGTAGTAATCGAATCTCAGGTATATGTGGATGTTTAAGACACAAACCAACATTAAATCGTGATCTTTGTCGAATGATTTGATTTAGATTTTTTTTAGTGGACGTCTCTCAAGGCATGACACAAACATAAATTCGTTTAATGTTACAAAATTGGAAAAGAAAAACCAAACTGAAAATAAGATTAAGGAACGTAAAGTGAAAAATTAAAGATTAATGGTATCGTGTAAGGAAATACTTATTGATGTAGACTCAACTTGAATATTTCAATTTTTACTTGAGGATTGAATTGTATATACATATCTGATGAACTAGGAGCATTTTACTATTCTGGATATAATCATATCCTGATTACTGGAGATTGTTTCCTTCGATGACTTGTATTAAAATGTCACATGATGTCATTCTTCACAATAAAAGACGTGACAAGTTCATAGTCCATGTTAATAAAGACATCTTACCAGCTCTCAGATTGAGCTATTCTATAGTTAGGTACAAGTCATTAATTATTTCTCAATTATTCATTAATCACATTAATATGTTCTTTGAAAATGTAGATAAAAAAATATTTTGCTAGCATTATAGTTTTTGAGTAAATAAAAACGTTTAGCATTTAAAAAATATTATTAGACGATATATACCTTCATTATCTAGGACTGAACTCATAGAGCAGGGTTAAAATATTATCCAGAAAAGCTCCAGATATTGGTTTCCAATCTAATTTATGCCTGTATTTGTGGTATTAATTCTAACGTATCGTGCTTGAACCATATGGTGTGAATGTGATCAATGATGAACATAAAGAAGACAAACAGTAGAGTCTCTGATATATATATATATATATATATATATATATATATATATATATATATATATTAAAAGACCTTCTCTAGAAAAAAGGTTACACGAACTTTAGATTTTTGTAATGATTGAATTCAATTTCTCTACAAACATATTTGGTAGTATGTGATACCCAGACCGGATGAGTCTCACTCACTCACTATACCTTTTCCTAGACTTTCAGTAAAGTTAAGATATCTTAGGTTCCAAACGAGTATTTAACAAAGTGGCTTAGATCAGCTATTTTCAATGGTAGATCCTTAAAGTTCGGTGTTTCGCTCTATGCAAAATCCAGCTGGCTCGTTCACATAGTCATCTATTTTTGTTTACTTCTTCGTGTTAACCGTTAAATAAAAGATGGGTTGCATTGATAGTATGATTTTTGGATGTACAAACGATCCCTTTTCAAATATAATCACGTTAAAGAAACGGTGGCCAGAGTTAGGTGAAAAGTACATGTTCATTGTTCCGGATTAGGTAAAATGTGATCAGGATATGGTGATATCCTAGATTTGGTTTCAATCTCATATACCACATAATCACAGCGCTCAAATAGCACTTACACCTGATGGCCAGGTTTTGATTAACTTTTTTTTTGTGTGTGAAAAATCAAATTAGCTATCTGGAATAATAAGTTATTGGGAACTGTTTGGAAAAAAGTGGCCAGGATTTGGTTACTTTACCATATAGATACAGATCGTATGTCTTCGTGTCGTCAATATTCATAAGCATTTTATGCAGTACTCTTTGCGTATAGTTGTTTGATAATCACCTATTTTCACCAGTGGTTTTCGTTAATCATTTTGGTGACTTTATATTGTGGTTACTATGAAGAAACAAAATATATATTTCATGATTTATACATCGCCATTGTTATGAATGAATATCAAATGCAGATTTCTGTGTTGAAAGTTGCGAAAATGTGCTCCGTTACAAAGAATCGTCTCACGACATCTAATTATAACAACATGACTAGGTGAATTTAGGATATTTGTTTTCTTTTACTTGATACTTTTTTTATTAGTTCGTGTTTATTATAATGAAATATTGAAAAAACTACAAGCGGCCCAAAAGGTTAATTAAATCACTGGAACCTTGCCTCCTTTAATTTGTATTTTATTGTTGTCGCTCGTTGTCTTCTATTGTGTTATCGCCCGTTTCTTTGTTTTAGACTGAATTAGACAATGTAGTTAGCATCTCTTGTTGTTCGGGTAGAATCACCGGGCTGTCGCTTATTCGGCACAGCCTCTATGTGGGAGTGGTTAACAAAGTGGCTTAGATCAGCTATTTACAATGGTAGATCCTTAAAGTTCGGTGTTTCGCTCTATGCAAAATCCAGCTGGCTCGTTCACATAGTCATCTATTTTTGTTTACTTCTTCGTGTTAACCTTTAAATAAAAGATGGGTTGCATTGATAGTATGATTTTTGGATGTACAAACGATCCCTTTTCAAATATAATCACGTTAAAGAAACGGTGGCCAGAGTTAGGTGAAAAGTACATGTTCATTGTCCCGGATTAGGTAAAATGTGATCAGGATATGGTGATATCCTAGATTTGGTTTCAATCTCATATACCACATAATCACAGCGCTCAAATAGCACTTACACCTGATGGCCAGGTTTTGATTAACTTTTTTTTTGTGTGTGAAAAATCAAATTAGCTATCTGGAATAATAAGTTATTGGGAACTGTTTGGAAAAAAGTGGCCAGGATTTGGTTACTTTACCATATAGATACAGATCGTATGTCTTCGTGTCGTCAATATTCATAAGCATTTTATGCAGTACTCTTTGCGTATAGTTGTTTGATAATCACCTATTTTCACCAGTGGTTTTCGTTAATCATTTTGGTGACTTTATATTGTGGTTACTATGAAGAAACAAAATATATATTTCATGATTTATACATCGCCATTGTTATGAATGAATATCAAATGCAGATTTCTGTGTTGAAAGTTGCGAAAATGTGCTCCGTTACAAAGAATCGTCTCACGACATCTAATTATAACAACATGACTAGGTGAATTTAGGATATTTGTTTTCTTTTACTTGATACTTTTTTTATTAGTTCCCCCCCCCCCTTTTTTTTTTTTTTTTTGCCTCCTTTAATTTGTATTTTATTGTTGTCGCTCGTTGTCTTCTATTGTGTTATCGCCCGTTTCTTTGTTTTAGACTGAATTAGACAATGTAGTTAGCATCTCTTGTTGTTCGGGTAGAATCACCGGGCTGTCGCTTATTCGGCACAGCCTCTATGTGGGAGTGGTTAACAAAGTGGCTTAGATCAGCTATTTTCAATGGTAGATCCTTAAAGTTCGGTGTTTCGCTCTATGCAAAATCCAGCTGGCTCGTTCACATAGTCATCTATTTTTGTTTACTTCTTCGTGTTAACCTTTAAATAAAAGATGGGTTGCATTGATAGTATGATTTTTGGATGTACAAACGATCCCTTTTCAAATATAATCACGTTAAAGAAACGGTGGCCAGAGTTAGGTGAAAAGTACATGTTCATTGTCCCGGATTAGGTAAAATGTGATCAGGATATGGTGATATCCTAGATTTGGTTTCAATCTCATATACCACATAATCACAGCGCTCAAATAGCACTTACACCTGATGGCCAGGTTTTGATTAACTTTTTTTTTGTGTGTGAAAAATCAAATTAGCTATCTGGAATAATAAGTTATTGGGAACTGTTTGGAAAAAAGTGGCCAGGATTTGGTTACTTTACCATATAGATACAGATCGTATGTCTTCGTGTCGTCAATATTCATAAGCATTTTATGCAGTACTCTTTGCGTATAGTTGTTTGATAATCACCTATTTTCACCAGTGGTTTTCGTTAATCATTTTGGTGACTTTATATTGTGGTTACTATGAAGAAACAAAATATATATTTCATGATTTATACATCGCCATTGTTATGAATGAATATCAAATGCAGATTTCTGTGTTGAAAGTTGCGAAAATGTGCTCCGTTACAAAGAATCGTCTCACGACATCTAATTATAACAACATGACTAGGTGAATTTAGGATATTTGTTTTCTTTTACTTGATACTTTTTTTATTAGTTCGTGTTTATTATAATGAAATATTGAAAAAACTACAAGCGGCCCAAAAGGTTAATTAAATCACTGGAACCTTGCCTCCTTTAATTTGTATTTTATTGTTGTCGCTCGTTGTCTTCTATTGTGTTATCGCCCGTTTCTTTGTTTTAGACTGAATTAGACAATGTAGTTAGCATCTCTTGTTGTTCGGGTAGAATCCCCGGGCTGTCGCGTATTCGGCACAGCCTCTATGTGGGAGTGGTTGAGAAATCTCCCTCCCCCCACCACTCACAGGGGAGCAGTACGGAAAGATTGAGCCGAAATACCCTGAGCGTGGTCACTGCCAGAATGTTTTACGTCCTCGGGGGATCTTTAACGTCCCCTTTTATTTTAAATAATTCAGTGGAGACAGCAGCGCCATTTAACGTGGTCAGCCACCCACGATGTTGTGAGCCGAGATATTAATCTCTGGATAAGTTTCGACCTCTTGCGAGTATTCCAATTATATATACGACCAGACATCGATGAAAGTTGGTGTGCCTATAGGCATCGAAATACTACGAAATAGTGATACCAAATATTGTACTACAAACTTAAAAATCTATAGTGCTTTAGTTAAACTTGAGTCAGATAAATGTACACATATAATGTGAAACGTATATATATGACATCAATTGATTTTAACCACGTAAACAAATCATTTGAGGTCCTGCAGCATGATGATACGACCTTATAGGCATTGGTCAGAAAGCCATGACGCTTCAACTAATCACGGGGCCGTTTAGTCAGAAAGCCATGACGCTTCAACCAATCACGGGGCCATTTAGTCAGAAAGCCATGACATAGTAAATGCCATAACTTTATGAATCTTGTTGATCATAATATAGAATAATACAACACTTAATGCTATATAAATCTAAATATATTCAAAACATCCATTTAAATCCATTTGCATTATAAGCAGTTTGATTAAGGTGAATTACTTTCACTTCCATGGTTGTTTTCTTAGTGTTTAAACAGGTTTAATCCTCTTGATTGGGTTAAACCCTATTTAAACAGGTGCTGAAACATGAGAAAACTATACTAAGCATAATTGCATAAAATTAAGGTGCAATTTCTTCTTATCATGTTTATTGTCAATACTACAACAGGTCTGATATCTAATCACATAATCACACTGACATGACTTAGTTAAAATACACTTAGTGGAAAGAAGAAATAATAGTGTTCTGTGACTCGTAGAGATAGCTGTACTGTAATTATGATGTCAAATGGGACCTGCATATAATTGGCTACTAATGGTAACACTGTGCACAGAGACTGCAGCAATGAGATGGTGTTATTATACCAGTCAGTTGCTAAACAATAAACTTATAGTGACTTTACTTACTCAAATAGTATTTAGTGACTTGATTTGATCTGCTATACTGATGTTCATGAATATGCATATCAATGGCTTCTGTTCAGCAAGACCATATAAATGGCTGAAAAATAGGTTCAAATCACACATCTACTAGTAGTATATGTCTAAAGGTGCTGTTGATTATAATCTAATTGAATATTGGGCCATAACCAAAGTTGACAATGAATATTGTACAACCATTTGTGACATTAGGTATCTCAAATATTGACAACATTAGTGAGATATGGACAGTGTAAAAGGTAGTTGACCTTCTGATCCTGTGAGACAATGTTTCTTGAAATTAAATTGATATAAATTCAAATGTGTCATATGCAATCAAGAAGTAAGCAACAGGATTGAGCATCTGAAGGCACACAGGAAACATTGTTTCAGTGAGGCTATTTGATTTGGATTAATCAGCATTCAATAAATGATTCACAAACATTTTGTTTTATTTCTGCATAGTATTTTCGTTTTAAAAACCTACCTCTCTGTAATCCCTATTTAAACCTAAAATATTGGTTTAATCGAATCCAGTATAAGCAGGAATGTTATCTTGGGGGTGTTTAAACTTGCCAAGTCTGTTCACTTCAGAGAAAATGTAGATAATCAAGTCCTGAAGCAGAGTATTGAATCAGGCTAGGACTGAATGACAATGGCTTTGAACTTTGTCATGTTTCCAAAGACAAAATTGCTTTGATATATATCCAAGCATATATATATACAGAATATATTGTAAGAGCTCAATATAATGCATGTTCTCAAATAATCACTGAGGTGACAGGATATCATTGTTATAATATATGTTAGTTCAGAAATATATATGCGTATGACCACATATAGTAGTGACCAATAGCATGTCAGCACCTGGAGAGTTCATTACAAAATAAGTACCACGACACTATATCAAGCCATTATAATGAACTAATCTACTGCATTTAAAACCTGCATTATTATTGTTAGTTTATATTGAAATTCGTTCTCGGAAAACCTGCCTCAATATGTTATATGTAATAGCTTTACCAGGTTGTTAACCAGAAATTCAGTGTGATTCAGGTGCTGGTGTATTTGCAGCTTAACACTTCAAAACAGAGAAGTTTCTCTTGGGGTATGTTGGGGAGCGAATTTCAAAAAAGAGGGAGAATACCGAGAGAAAAACAGATATCATGCTTCTATTTGTCCTGCTTGAGACATGGAGAAAAGTCTCTCCGGTAAGGCTGATAATTATTACGTTATTTTCACTTCGAAATGCATCAGTTTTGTCTACTTATACCCCTTGCTAATTCTTCTAAAATTAGGTAGACTAAAAAGTATATAAATAATATTTGCCATGTCCTAAATTTACAATTGTGATAAAATACCCCAAGTAGTCCACAACAGCATATGAGTATGTTCCAACTAATACACTTATATGAATATTCTATAACATTCAAAATATCTAGCCTACCATTTGATATGCCAGTATGCCAATGATGATAGAAACATACTAATCACATCAGATAGATTGTCTTTAAAATTTCCCTAGCCAACCCAATGAGAAAGCGTGATGTATGGCATCTACACAGGGGGACCATATTTATTTAAGAAGTCCTGCAGTAAACAGGTAGAGCAAATTATAATGAGTGATTTCAATTATATACATGTTATAATTATTAAATAAACTGAAATGCGTTTGCATATAGTAAAAACATAACTATGTAATAAGCAGTAATTAACTGATGACTGGATATTCAGGGTTATCAATTAACCAGGAAATAATAGTATTTTCCAAGGACATGAAAAATACCGGTAATTACCGGGAAATAATGGGAATTACCGGGAAATTCGACATGGTTATGAAAAAACATTATATTATTATGACACTAGATGGGGCATGATTTCCAATCCTCAAACAATAGATTCATTATTGAAAGTGGATTTGGGTGGTATATATCATGGCAATTTTCATTATACAGCTATTAAATAACTTGATTCACAACCAATACAAGCACCGTGAAGCCAAAATACTCTATCTGGAATATGTACACTTTGTGTGAAGTAGGTGGCAAGACTGTTGACAAATGTAGGGAGTGTGAGACATCAGTCAGTGCCAAGAGTGATAGACTAAGGAATCATAAGATAAAGTGTGGTGCAGTCACAAAGAATACTCCACATAATAGGCCACTTAATAATAATAATATAGATGAAAAGCCAATCAATGTCACATGTGTCAGTGTCATATGAGTTGTCATCACTTGCATTGAAATTACTTTCTCTACCTACCAGTACAGCATCCATGGAGCGAATCTTCTCAAACCTGGGACTAATACAGACAAAGTTGAGAAATCGTCTTACACTGGATAAAGCATCCAAGTTGGCTATGTGTTATAGGTGCCTTTGTGGGAAGGAAGACGTAGGTTGGTCGTTTGTTTTGTGTGACTCACTGACTGATGATTATAAATTTGCGAATATGTTCAATAAACGTATATATTATAATGTTTTTTTAAATATATTTAGCTCACATATTTACTGTTATTTTTTCAATGGACTATATATCAAGAACAAAATTGTACTGTGTTGTGTATAATTTGACTGGATATGTCCAATGTGTGGCTTGTACAGAGCTGAGCTTCATACTTACCTCGTGTCTGCACAGAAAGATGAAGAACAAATAAAAAAATCCTTCAGGCCTATATCCATTATCAGATATACATAATACTGACTTTTCATTTGATATAACTGGAATGAGTGAGGTATTTGTGCTGATAGAGACCCCTGTGTCATTATTTCTGAATATCACAATATTATAATATGATGTAGAAACGATGATCGTACAGGTGGCGTGGGTCTATTATAAAGGACTCAGTTAATTATAAAGTTAGAAAATATCTGTGTGTATTCATTAAATGTTTATGAATCGAAATGGAAAATGAATGTCGCGAGAAATAAGTTGTTGTTGTTATTCAGTGAAGTGTTTCCTTCATTTATAAGATGATTCAATAATAAATATACTAAACATGAGCAATGGGTCTCAACTGGCTTATTGATAGCTACCAGATATAAGGCGAAGTTATTCATAAAGAAACTAAATATATTATATGTTACGTTCTATTTGATAAAGGTAAATTAACTCTAGTGATACTTTAATTGTTAGATTAAACAAATAGATGTATCATTATGCTTGACTGGGAATATGTGTCTATGAACACAATTTGTGTGATATTAACATGCAAATGAGTAGCTATTTTGAAACAAATACATTTTTCGGTAATGATGCTATTGGCATAAAATAAAATAAATATGCATTTTATAACTATATCATAATCCTTGGCAATGGAAATGAGGTTGTAGACACAACCTTTATCTCATTATCATGTATATTGTCAGATATATTGAAGAAACTATATAGGTTTTGCGGCAATGGCGGTGGTTATTTGCTTATTTGGAATAAATATATATGCCAATAGTGTTTATCCTAATTCACTGACCTTGAAAACATATCTATGGACAACATTATCATGCATACATTTGACAGTATTAAATAAAATAATAAAGTTTTCGATAATGGCCACTCTAATTTGCTTATAACAAATGACAACCCAATATGGACTAATGCTTGTTTTTTTCCAACTAATTTTTCGCCATATGCCTTATATTAAACTTATTTTTAATACAATAATAAAATGTACAAATTCATTTCCTTTAAAACTCAGGATTATTCCCTGATTTATTATCGGTATACGGACATGATATATATGTTTCCAGTTTTTTCCAAAACTATTTGGAAACTTCGCATCCTAAATCTGCGTGATATATTCTTTCAGTATCCTGATTGCAAAAGCTGCATAGATCTGATAATGTCACATGTACCATATATATTTGCCTTGTTCATATAAATACATTTATTTAACGCATTATTATTTTTCACCTTATTAGCCTAATATGTTACATGTCCGTTATACATTTTTTAATGAAACAATGTCACATCAAGTATCTTTGACATAATGCCAGCTTTGACTTAATGTTGTTTGTATAGTAGAACGTCTACGGCATTAAATCAATGGCATTAAGTCAATGGCATTAAGTCAATGGCAATATTAAGTCAAATATTTTTCATATATAATTAGATATTGATGTTTTGGTTGATATGAGGTAAATGGAAGTGAGAAGGACTACTATTAAAACAAGTTGATATAAAAAAAAATTAAAAAAATCGTTCACCATGTCTTAATGCTTTCACTGACATAATCCTTTGTGCACAAGGCAGGCTAATTGGGCCGAGCGATCTCCGAAGGTAATGAAGCAAAGTCAAAGATAAAATAACTTTCAGATATGCCCACGCTGATACTACGGAAGCGCCCCATATATGGTTGTATGAGTAACTCTCATCAAGGAACACAACCAGCACGCTAGATCCTCAGGTAATGAGCATATACGTCAATCTTGACCTGACTAACATGACTTAAACATGGGAAGTGGTGACCTACACTCAAACAAATATTAGGGTCTTCGGGCATGTTGGTGTCTCTGTGAGGGCTGTAGTAAAGTGTAACTTGAGCTTAATATTAAATGTTCTCACAGGAACAGTACTCTTGTTATTTGGAAAGATGGCACAGCTTTATTGAAATTCTTTCTGTCAATGATGCTGTTCATAACAACGTTGTTTTGTTTGTTGTCATCAGCTGAAAACATTACACGCCTATTAATTGGCACTAATTTGTAAAAGCTGTTTCACAAGCAATCAGTTCGGTATTCATGGCCTTAATAAAACCTGTTTTATAGTCTTTATTGCTGACTCCCTCATACCGTGTTTGCTATCCAGATTGTATTCATGCCATCTGCTTTAGCTGCTACATTTGCTGCTGTGCCATTTCTTGGCACTACTTTGCTGCCTTACCGGCTAAGACAGATGTATTGGTTGCCAATGGTGAAAAGCTTTAAACCTTTCTCCGCTTCATGTCACCTATTGCCAATATTCATTGCGAATACTGTTATATGTAGCGACGTTATAGGCGGTCATCCGTATATGACAGGCCTTGCGATAGTTGGTGGAATAAACTGCTTTGCCATAGAGCTCGCTATAATACTCGCTAGCCTACTTTGTTGTCAGGTTGTTGTCATCAACATGTACATGATAATGCTGCAGGAAGAAACTATCTCGCTGACCGATCTAACCAGCCAAAGATGGAAGAAACACTCTAGCTTTAGTAATGCCGTTTTCTAGAATAGGCAATATGGCTTCAAGAATAATAAATAAACATTTTAAAATACTTCAACCAAAGACCTTATTTAGAACACTATCAATATACTATCATCATTCCTTACACTTAACATAAACGCCTCTCGAGTTATTTAGTGTCAAATAGGTTTAAATAAATACCTTATAGTAAATACAATGTTTCCTGGAGCTCTGAAAAATATATCTCACTAACATAACTTCAGTAAAACGTCAATCAATCAAAACACAGAAATTTCAACTCACCGTTACTATGTTTGTAAAGCAATGAGATATCTAAATATAAATTGTCAAATGGGAAGCACATTTTAGGGTTATTTTCTTATTATATCTGGCACTTTCACCCCCGTACAACATATTAATTAAATTCAATTATCGTTGGGGTTACGTAAGTTCACAAGTAGAACAAAGAGATTAAATAACACACCAACTATGTTAAAAAGATCTAAAGGCTTAAGTGCATGGTTTCCTAGTGAAAATTGTGTATATAATCAACGTGCAATAGGATACCCCAAACTTCAACAAGACAAGTAAGTTAGACATTCTATGCCACCTGATGATGACTTGAATAGGTCGAAACCGGTCGTTGCTATTGGATTGAGTCGTGTTGTATCGCTGCTACTAGTATTGATATTAATTTATTCTGATTTATGCTTCTATTCTTCATATTGTGTATTAATATTTTACTTTTCCATTTTAGGCTTAATCTGTATTGATGAATTCTTGGCCAGAGTGTTCAGCACAAAGCCTGGTTTTGTTTAAATGATGGTTGATCTAATTATAACGGTAAGTAAATTATAAACCTAATTAAATTATACATGTAATTAAATATATTTTTAAGCAGTTTGGAGTTATAATTGTTGCCTGAATAAAAGTATACTACCTGTACTAGTGCCTTAAATATATTTACAAAACTTGAATGCACTTCCGAATAAATAACCACTCCTATATACAAAGGCAGCCACAAAACAAAGTTTGGTGAAGTAATTTACTACCTTTTTCTACCTTCCTCGGCAAAATGTACTCATGAAATGATTTGATATTCTTGGATATGATATATCATAGCATGGATATTTGATGTATTCCTATGATTATTTTGTGGTTACACAGTAAAAAGTTGGTTATTTGACGGAACGTTCCTTTGGTCACGCTCCATTGATTACTGACGTCATATGTTATTGACCAACATTTAAAAACACAATATGGCTACCGGTACCAAAAGTTCAACCTCCATGTTTGAACCACAGGACTCTGACCCTTTTTCAGGTAGCTGTTCAGAAGCTCCTCACCACTAGTAAGGCATGTAAAACTCCTGTTACATTGGAACCTATGGTCCTCTTATTACGTGCCCAGGGACAGGATAGCTGAGCTGACGTCCATAACCCGATACCTTGAACTCAGATGTGATAGACTTGATCAGTTTGACAGGGGAAACTGCTTCAAAACTTTATATGAATCGAAGGATTATTTAGATGAAATTGGAAATTCGCCTCCTGGAGAGGGTAATCAAGACTGTATATATTATGAACCTTATCAATTTCCCAAGATGATCGAAGGTACAAAGATGGCTTTGTCTAGCTTTCATTTAAATTATAGAAGCTTATCGTCAAATTGGGATGCGTTTTATAATCTTCTGTGTGATTTGAATAACAAGGAATTTTCATTTTATGTAATTGGAGTTAGTGAGATATTTCGCACTGACAGAGAATCCCGCATCGTTCTCCATGGACATCACATTATTATAATGCACTGTAGAAATGAGGATGGTAGAGGTGGAGTGGGTCTATTTAGAAAAGACTCGATTAATTTTAAAGTTAGGGAAGACTTGAGTTATTCATTCCACATGTTTGCGAATCCCTGTATGTCGAAGTGGAATAATCGCTGGTGTCTTGTATAGACCCAGCACTCTACCATGTGCCGATATTGATGTATTTGCATCTACCTTGTTTCATATTAGGGAAATTATCAATACTGAGGGTAAATCAAGCTTGATTCTCGGTGATATTAATATTTGCTTATTGAAATATGGAACAAGGGGCTATATTAATGGCATTCTATCTCGAGGTTTTTCACAAGTCAACCGGAGTGACCCACACGACGGCTACTCTGATTGGTCATATCTATTCTAATCTGATCTGCAAAGACACACTTTCAGGAATTATCTTAACTGATGTGGCGGATCACTTTGAAACCCATATTATAAATAGATCAATAGTTAACGGTAATGTTCCCAATCAACTGAAAACAACTAAGGTAATTCCAATACACAAATCCCACTGAATTAATCCCACTGAATTAAAAAACAATAGACCCATTAGCCCTTTCCCAGATTTTCCGAAAATATTTGAAAGAATAATATATAACAAGGTAATGAGCTTCCTGAATAGTAATAGTATTCTTTACAAACACCAGCATGGTTTTCGTAAGAAACACTCAACAATTCACCCAATTATACATTTATTATATCAATGTGCATTAGCTAATAATTCAACTCCTAAACAAGTTACCGTATCTATTTTTGCGACCTCTCAAAAGCATTTGATGTTATAAAGACAGACGTATATTAATGATATATCAAAATCCACAAATGCACTTATATTATCTTTTGCAGACGATACTTCTTTAATAATTAATGATACTGATATTTCCACCTTATAAATGCGGAAATGAATATCTTATTTGAATGGTTTTGTGCAAATTGTCTCTCGTTAAACAAAAACAAAATTAAATATATAGTTTTCAAAGGTGGTCCCAAAAATGTTGATTTTAACATCTTGGATATTTCAGATGGTGGTTCTCATTTAGAGCAAATTGGCTCTCAATTCGAAGAGAAAACCACAATTTTTTTGGTGTATTTCTGGCTGAAACTCTTTCATGGAAATATCATTTGACTTACGTGAAAAATAAGATTTAGCATGCCCTATATGGCATAAAACAAGTAAAGAAATTCCTACTAAAAGATAGTCTGAAAACGTTATACCTGGCCCTCATACAACCATATATCTCATATGGTATACTAATTTGAGGGAACGCCAATTCATCAATCCTTCAGAAAACTGTGTCTTTGCAGAAAAGAGCTATTCGTATTATTAATAATGCGGGTTATAACAATCATACGGATCCGTTATTCAAAAACTGTGAAATCTTAATAGTGAGTGACATGTATCAATACCAAGTATGTTTGTTCATGGACGACCTTATTAGCAAGAGACTTCCTGAATCCTTCGATGGCCTATTCCGTCTAAATTCTGATGTACAGGAAGTTCGCGTGACAAGGCAATCTAGTCATATGAATGTACCTCGATGTAACTCTGTACTATCCAGTAAGTTGTCGTTATTCAATTTTCCCATTATATAAAACAATTGGAACAATATCCGTTCCACTTGTAATTCAATATCACAAACTAAGAAAATCCCCCAAAAGATACATCTTAGCTACTTATTCAGCATCTGAAAAATGCAACAACTCTTATTGTTGTCAACGTAGATATGTCTAGGTAATTATTTGATTCCTTGGTACCTGGTGCACATACTTCCAACAGACCCACGACCAGACTTGCAAATACACAAACGGCGTTTTATTGAGCTGACTATAATTATTAGCTATGATTAGTTAGGGACCAATGGGAAGACAGCTTCCGCTACATCGGTCCCCCAATTTATTTTGTATATAATATACTTGCAAAATTACATTATGTATACGTTATTTGATATTGAAATTGGAAATAAATACTACTACTACTACTACTACTACTACTACTACTATTACAACTACCTACTACTACTACCTTTCATTTCAGTAGGAAACATTATAGTTTAGCTTAGTGAAATACAAATGACTATTCTATAATAGTTAACTATTAATAACTAATATTATTAATGTATATTTACCAAAGGTCCCTACTAGCAGGAGCCATTCAAGGGTGCTGTATAAATAAAATGTAATATAATAATAACCCAACTAATATGTCTGTAAAAGACCTATAAGATATTTAAAAAATCTGTGAAACGACATTCAACAGGTGTCTTTCTAGAAACGATTTAAAAATATCAAGAACCGACACATTTCTAATATCTGCGGCAACCTAATCCACAAAGTGGGGACTGCAACACTATATGCACAATCACCATATGATTTGAGCCAAGACACTGGCACCTGCAACAGTATATGCCCGGATGACCTGAGTTTGCTTTCGGGAGGACTTTCTTTATTTTTTAAATTGTTTGTTCTTAAGATGGTAGTAGAGAGTTCAGCGTACTGATGTGATATGTTCATACATATTAATGCATTAGTAAAAAAATAACACCTAGATTTTCTACTGACCCATTAGGTGTAATTGAAGATGCATCCATCTGTAATGTTCGTTTTTAGTGATTTGACACCATTTGTTAATGCCAAATATATGGTATTTGTTTTATTATCATTTAGTCTTAAAAGATTTTGAGTCATCCAGAGCCGAATATGAGCAATTTACACTGTTTTAAATTCTTCAAAGAAAATGATACATTTAACCGATTGTCAGGATACAGTGATATATACAGCTGTGTGTCTTCAGCATAAAAGTGATAGGTTACACCATTTCGCTGCGAAATTATCCCACGCGAATGGGTATACATTATGAAGACCAAGAACTGAACCCTGTGGTAAAACAGATAACAAACACTGAACGTCAGATAAAATACCAAGAACAGACCAAACGTGTCTTTTAACTAAGAGAAAGGTACATTATCGTCAAGTGTCTCAAACGCAGCAGGCAGAAACAGGATAACCAGTATTACTGGCTTATCTTGATCAGTTGATATCATAATAGCATTTTTCAATCGAACCAAAGCTGTTTCAGTGATGCGATCACTTTATATGCAGACTGTAGCGATTCGTTAAGGTTACTATTGATTAATTATTTGTGTAACTTCCTTTTCTATAACTTTAGAATTTTAAAGTCCGTGGTGTTTTGTTTTTATTAATGGTTTTAGAAGGGCAGCTTTCATGGTTCTTGGAGAACACCCAGAGATAATGATGTATTAACTATATTTGTAATTGGGCTTATCAGAACATCCGGAAAATCTTTACCAAGCCATGGAAGCATAGGTTCAACAGCACAGAAAGGATTGTATGACCTGTTCAGTAACTTTCTGATATCAGTCTCTGTAAAAGGCTCATATGTATGCATCGTTGACATGTAGGACTCTTTTACCTATATGTATTTAATATATGTTGATAGAACAAGTTATTAAAACGATGGGCTGAGTTTTTACTATTTGGAAGGCTAGTTTGACTTCCATGTAAACTTGATTCACAACACGAAAACAGTCCTTTGATATCCCTTGGATTCTTTGATCTTTTTATTATACTCTTCTGCTTTAGCAAAGGCAAGGGTATTTTAGCTAGAATATTGCTGACCTTGAACATTTCATATTGAACACTCAAACGGGTCCCGACCCACAACCGCTCACATTACCTTCTGTGTCTCTTTGCAACTTGTATGTTGTTATTGTAACATGGAAGCATTGCTCTTCTAGTCTCTCAATATACTATCATAGATATCTAGCAGATGTTCGACACCATCCGGTGGACCCAATATCTGAAAAGAAACCCGCAAATTAGCAAGAAAAGCGGCCTTGTCAATCGACTTATATCTTGTATACAAAATAACTTTAATATACATTAATGTTAACAACGAAATGATAAGACAGCGTGGAAGACACAGGACACCCTTAATCAAATAATCATCGTCACGAGAGATATCAGATGTGACCATGTCTGTGTGTTCTTTCTTGCACATCATGCCTAAGACTGGCATAACTAAGAATGTCAGCCAGTTGTTTGGTATCTGCATTCCTCTAGCAATCCTAGTGCATATTGAAATCACCTAAGATCAACAGCTGGCAGCTGTTGATAGCAACACATTTCGACAATTCCTTGAAGAAATGTATTGCTTTTAGGCAATTTTTCTTAGTAGGCTATAATTGGTAGATAACAACTACACGAACACTCACCCCTCCCCCCAGATACAAAGGTCAGTTGGTAATTTACAAAAGACTTAGACTGAAAGTGTTACGGAATGAATAGTTTGTGTATGGCCATCGTTTATGTGTATGGCTTCATTGATCTGAAGCTTACTATTAAGTGTTACACATTACGTTTATTTCGGACTCTAAAAACACTTCACCAAAGTTATACCACGACCATTAATCACAAGTCCAGGGTCAATTTATATTTCGGTTGGGACATAAACTCTTTCAATTAAAGGTCTTCTTCTTCGACAAAGAATTAGTTGCTGATTTACCTTTGTTGTTGGCATTAGAAAACACGGCGGTGTATAATTCACGCACAACATCTGTTTGTCCTGTCATGAAGCAGATTAATCTATAAGTGCTTACAGAGACAATTGCATAAGAAGGATATTACTGAGTTCCGTTGACGTGTTATGCGAGTTATAATGTATTGGGGAAACAGGACGAAACGACAAAACAGTTTATATATGCGTATTAAATGTCAGGTCGCAAACAAACGTCCCAAGCAAAGGGTTTGTTGATTAATAGAATTGGAAAATATAATTCAGATAATTGTTAAAACATTATTTAGACATATTTTGGATTCTTAATTCGGCAAAAACCAATAATATACTACATTTGATATGCAACATTACTACGTACGTATTCATTCAACTGCGATCTCGAACTCCATTTTGGCTTAAATGTATACAAAAATATAATTCAGATAATTGTTAAAACATTATTTAGACATATTTTGGATTCTTAATTCGGCAAAAAAAATTAATATACTACATTTGATATGCAACATTACTACGTACGTATTCATTCAACTGCGATCTGGAACTCCATTTTGGCTTAAATGTATACAAAAAAGTATCGTATTTTAAAGTTTGCCTACAGGAAATAAACGAAGAAAAACAAACTATCACATAAATGACCAAATAGTAAATAGTATGTTTGTAGGGTGGCGAGAAGTAACAGATTATGATTTTCTAAAACATCATGGTACTTATGGTATCAGCTGCTTCAACTTTAGATAATTGTCCATTGTTTCCGTCAACGTGTACTCTCGTAATATAATAAATTACCTAAAATTATAATATAACTACAAAGTATACTGATTATACAGCTGTATCATATTTTAATTATTGGGGGACTATTATATTCATAATATTTCTATAATGGTTACAGACTCTTGTTTCAGATTAACATATCATTATGAAACTGTTATGAAGCAATTATCTAGTCCCTGTCCCGAAAAGCCAACTAGCCAAGTTGGCAGTATAAATAAGGAAATAAAACTATGTTCCAATAGGATTGATCGATTTACAGTGATCTAATGACGTACATCTATTGATAGATAACTCTGCTATCAGCACGGTTCTTAACCTGAGTTAATTTGCAAGAACATCATATACACCAACATCCTATTATTGATCAATCAAAGTATCATTAACAAAATGTCCACAACAGTAACGACGAAAAGGAGAAGCTCTTTCCCTATACTTAACGTCAATAAAATAAAGCAGATATTACCAATAAAATTTAACTTTTTGTAATTATCTTGTGAATTTAATTAAGCCGTTTAGCTATCACTTATTATTAATAGTAAAGTGCAACAGAATTATCTAAAAGTAAATTTCTCTTACTTTAACTAGAGGAAGGCTAAATGCGAGGATTGAAACTCTTATGATGATAAAGGTTGTTATATTATTGTTATAAGAAAATAATTATTATTGAAATCGTTGGTATACGTTCTATTTCAAAATCAGATGTTCGATAATGTTTTTTTGGAGTTTCATTTGTGTTTTGTTGTAGTAGCCGCCTCAGTCAAATTATTTTTAATTGGTGACGTAAACTATTAATATTTCTTTCGGTGAGTGATGTTGCTAATATAATACTAGTGTTGGTTAGACTCACAAACAACTAAAACAGATCATCAGAGAGCGTAGTAGTTATAACATTAACTATATTCAGAGATATATTCATCATTAACCAAAGAAATAGAAACTCAAATGGCTAATATATTTATATTTTCATCGTTAATTCAGTTTTAAGCTATACTAAAAAAAAAAAAAATAATAATAATAATAATAATAATAATAATAATATAATAATAATAATATATTATATCACGCTTTATTCAAATTGAATTACTATTAGGTGCTTCATATTTCAAACATAATTGAGGCATGTTCTATGCTCATACAGCCCAAACACATTTTATACAAAACACCCCAATAAATACTATAAATAGGCTAATTTAAATAAGTAGATTTTAAGAACCATACAAAATATGACTTTACTTGCTACAGGTTTAATCCGATTTAGCAATATATTCCATAGCATCGGAGCTGATGCGAGGAAATAATTTTCTTCGTACCTTACTTTGGCTTTTTGGTGCCATCATAGGTAATCAAGACTTAGAACACAACATTTTCAGATATATACTTTAGGATCATGTCACTCATATACAAGAGTGCTGTTCCTTTTAGTGTTTTTAATATGTGAAACATTGTTCCTAATATATCAATAATCTAATCAATCCAGGCAGAACCAAAACATTATAAATGTGGCCCCATCTAGATAATTAACTATTATGGCAGGGGTATTCCGGTTTTATTTTATGAGCTCCTAAGATATATTATGTGAAGTGGAAAAGCCGTTGACTATACTACGTCATAAGAATGCAATTATCCTCTGGAATGTCTTAAATCGGATATTGTGTTTATGGGGTAGACGATTTTGAAGTGGATTATTCTGTATTTCTGTTCTATTTGATCAAATATATAAAATACTATATAAAGTATAACTTAGCAATGTATTGACCAATCTAATATAGATTTAAACAGACGGGTTAAAGATCTAGATCACCGTATTCTCCAAAAGGCAAAGCTCCAAACGTTATGTTTGCTAAAAATGATTCTCTGTTTTTTTTATGTGCGATTAGGACCCAATAAATGGTACATAGAAGTTTACTTTCTGAGAGCAGACAACAATTTGTAATATTTTGATGCGCTATATGTCAGCTGATTATATTTAAACTAATTAATTCCTATATATTTATTTATCTAATTTCCTTGTTGAAAATCTAATTTTTCGGAGATATGCTTATTAAGAAATATATTATATGGGATTTGAACGTGTATAAATCAACAGAGGCCAATTTCACGTGTTTGTCTACAAAAGCACATGGAATAGGTCACAGTAACTGTTGTGTTTTGCTATCACCGATGATATCATGTACTTTTATAGTGGCATCTTTGGGTTTAATCCACTTGTTTTTAGGTTTCATTCTCGTCCTAATGCAAGGGTCATAGTAATGACACACAAACACACACATGCATAGCTTGGTTGGGCATAGAGTTGCGACACTTGGCATACATGACACCTGCGGCATCAGGCTCATCACTGTAGGGATGACCAGGTTTAGGATCTGTCATATACATTGTAGTAGGTAGCTTAGTCAGACAACCTGCAATTATAAAACATAATGGCTATAACACGTGGTTCATTTAAGTTAATTAAATACGAACAAAAGTATAACGACGAAGATGTCAACTATATCTGCCTTCAACAGTATTGGGAATGTGCGATCAGTTAAAATGAAATAAATGAACTGTGTGTCGATACTAAATTCCCATTATAATACAGAACTGATTCTATTATGTATTTTACTGGGACAGACTTAAAATCAGAATCACCTTACAAACGCACACAATCAGATTGGGTTTCGTAGATATCGTGCTGACAGATCACCCGAGCCTAGAAAATAACTTTATTGTTTATTGGTGAACAACTGTTCATTATATCTATCAACATAAAAGACCCACGCCATCAACAGCCAAGATGGAATTGCTAATAGTATTATTCAAGCCTTATTTTATACCACGTGAAATAAGGTGTGTCGTATTTATTATTATTTATCTGCTTGAATGCCACCATACTCTGTCAGAGAATAATGTTATCTACGTTATAACTGATGTACAACAGGATAAACCAGATGCAGCTGTAATTGTGCTGGGGGACCTCAACCGAATACATTTTAAAATCCCACGTGCCGAGTAATATATAATATGTACAACCGGACAGGATAGAGTAATCAACCTGTGTTATAGCAACATAAATAATTCATACTCAAAATACTCAGAGAAAGACCCAATAGGAATTTCCGACTATATAAACATATTATTTCTATCTTTCTACTTATGAAAACACAAGAGTGAAACCACAATTAAAAACAAGTAAAACAATGGAATACTGACACCATCGAACAATTTCAAAACTGGTTTGACACCACCAACTGAGACATATTGTACATTAATGACATAAATGAATGTGTTGTCACATATTTTTCATAAACTAAATTTAGGAAAAATGTCACAGTATATCACCAAAAGAGGTAAATTGCTATCTCAATAATAATACCATAGTATATGATATTCTAACCATTAATACAGATGGTACCCAAGATTGTGTACTAGTTGTTGTACGTTTCAAAATACATACAAGCGCATTTCGGTCTTAAGTCGATAATTGTATACTGATAAAATAGATCGGACTGATTACAAATAGAAATGAAATCAACTATAAACGACAGATTGAGGACGTTTTTTCATCACCGTGTTATTAAATGATGCTGAAAGCTACGAAATTGTAATGTATTTTAGCCAGTGTGATATTACCAATGAACAACTTATAAGAAGCAATGCTCTTGTGGAAATATGTGAAATATTTAAATATCTTGATGCTACCATTCAGAATAAGCTAATGTGCTCAAAGCATTTTGCAACAGTTGTTTCTAAATGCAAAACAAAATGTTCTTCTTTTGACTACTGAACTCAATCTGCCTAAGTAATGAAAGTTTTTATATATTCTATACCTCAATAATAGAATGTGTAACTTATTATAATATACCTCGCTGGTTGTCCACTTTTAGCTTTGCGCATAAGGCAGCTATCAACATGATTTGCAAATAAGCCACCAATATCACAAAACTGATAAATTGGGTATACGTGATAGTTATTTTAAATATATCCTAAGTGTTTTCCTCCTATTAATAAATTGAGTGCTTTAATCAAATAAATACCTATTTATTTTAATATATTTTCATTGAAATAAATTTATTGTTCTTCACTTCATATGTTAAATAAAATTAATATGATGCTTGATAAATGACAGTGTAGTTTAATTGCAACTTGTAAACAAATTAAGCCTGATATTTGTTAATCTGCTGGGTATCTTCGGAAGACACATCCTTATCAATTTCCATGGTAATAACGTTCGATATGTTTTACACATAGACTTTCAAGAAATGTCAAACTAGATATGTTTTTCTTTTTCTTTAGGAGATGATGTCCGTTTACCGGTGTAATTATAGCTAGAGAAATGGTTGGTCTAATTAACGTCGTATTAGTTAACATAATGCATTTTGTATGTGTCCGATTGTGTAATGTATCTGAAAATGATGTAAAGAACGGAATGAAGTTGTAACAAGCATGGTAATTGAATTAGTCGTTAAGGAGATATTAGGAATTAAGCTTGGGCCAACCTGACCTCAATTATACCCTGCACTATTTTTAATATTGTGCATTAGATCCTCTATTGTACATTAAAAATAATCCTTTCTTTATATAATAAATATTCTTCTAGAATAATTTATTATATTTGTAATAGTGATATAAGTACAAAGCCTTCAAATACCCGTCAAGCTGATCTTTGGCACGTGGAACGTGGTACATCCACTTTTTATCAAAGTTTACCTCTTTACAGTTTACCTCAATTTTTGAGAACATGGAGGCGCATTCTGCCAAGTGAGACCACAAGAGCTATATTTAAAAAAATGGGTAATAGGTAACTTATTTGCTTCATATGCAGACAATGTAAAATGTAGCACTACGTTTTGCGCTGATTGAAGATAGTACTGTAAAATTATTTGATAAAGTTTATGTATTGTGTCTAGTACTTAAACTAATGTTCGCTGCAATTTTGTTGTTGTCAAACCGCTTTTTCTATCTCCTTCCCTTAACATGTTATAAGAACATTTTCCTAATTACCAGAATTACTGTATGCATGCATACATATGTAGGTATGTGTATGTGTATAAACATGTTTGTGCATGTGTATATTTTTATATATATATATATATATATATATATATATATATATATATATAATATATATATATATATATATATATATATATATATATATATATATAATATCAGTTTTATATATATATATATATATATATATATATATATATATATATATATATATATATATATATATGCCACCGCTCGAGATGCGATGCCATGTTTATATTCCTGAGTCAGGAGTACTTATAATGCTTTAAGAGTGTACTGTGCCTGCTAAAGTCATTTAAATGCTGGATCACAAGGCCAGACATCTAAACGGCGTCCCTCCAAAGACGCAAATAGTACATGGAATATATAGCTCTAGATCAATTTTCTTGAACGCATAGAAAACGGAACTTTCTCAACCGCAGCATAATATGCCTTGTGATATTTGCTGGATGGTCAAATACCTCATAAACATACAAATCCAATAAATACCATGACCTACTCGTCACTCTTATACCAATTTACATCGGCGCTTTAGCAGACCGTTATGGCGGAATTGCCGTTCTATATATTAACATTTTCAAATCAGACCTAATTTCTGCTATACAAACTATAATTATAATATAGGGTTTTATTAATGTCAAGGAGACTAAAGTTAGCCTTGAATGTCATAGTACAGACTGGACATAACTGGACCTAGGAAAGATAATTCTATTCCCACAAACAACTAAGGTGAATTATATATACAACTAAAGTTGTTATATAAAACACACCAACCGCAAGAGCTGTGTCCAATGCCACCGCTCGAGATGCGATGCAGTGTTTCTATTCCTGAGTCAGGAGTACATGCTTTAAGAGCATACTGTGCCTGCTACAGTCATTTAAATGCTGGATAACCAGGCCAGACATCTAAACGGCGTGCCTCCAAAGACGCAAATAGTGCACGGAATATACAGCTCTAGATACACCTTTCTTAGAACGCGTGGACCTGGAAACAGTCTCCACGCACAGAAAAAAAGGAACATCTCAACCGCAGCATAATATGCAGCCTCAATCTCTGGCACGGGCAATGTGCGTCTTAGCTGTGTATAATAAGGCACAGGCACAAATAATCTCGAACCGTGAATTCAAACTCTGGACGTTTCTTCAGGGGACTGAATCCAGAGTGGCGACTTTTCTTGCTGAGACATGTGTAATGTCTCACCAGTCCCTAAGCCGCCAAGCAAAATCAAAATACGAATCATCTACAGCCGTGGAGTTTGGGAGTAAAACACCCAAATCAGATCACGGCAGTAGTGAGAATGTTTAGCTTAATTATCTAAGCAGCCCTATTTATAGCTATTTTTCAATTGCTGTATCTTTCTTCAAAGCAATACTATATAAACTATATAACCCAATTGTCACTGTCTTCAAAGATCAGTTTTTACAACGGGCAGGCATCATGAAGCGACTACTATTAAAACTGTTTAGCTTAATTGCTATTAAAAGACTGACATCTGCGCTGAAGCAGACCGTATTAGCGCGTCATAGCTTCCGTACTGTTTGAACTATGTTATAATCGGTAATATTTCTGACTGGATGAAAAACAATAAATATATGTTCAATCCCAACAAAGTAGATATCATCATTATAGGTACATCCAGACAACGCACTCGTGTCTTCCGTATACACATCCTTGATCATAGCATCACACCATGAGACAGTGTACATAATCTTAGTGTTACATTTGATAGGGATTTTTTTATATAAAAAAGAACATATATCTCTGACATGTTGCTGCTGCGTCTATCGTGTTTTTGACCTTCCCGGTATTCATCGCTATATTTCTCTTTCAGTTGCCAAAACCATTACTACGGAACTTATTAATAGTAGGCTTGATTACTACAACTCTCCTCTTTATAACATCGCATCTAAGGATATCTCCAAATTTCAGTGTGTTCAGAACTGCTTAGTTAGGGTTGTATTTTTTCAGTTGCTGTCCATACTCTTTGGAATACACTCCATGAACACGTTAATTAATCAAATAGCACAGTTTCTTTCCGTAACCATTAGAAAGATAAGTAATCCTTTTGGACCTATTTAGTTTCCACTCCATCAGATCACTTGTTGATAAACTTAGAATTGAATTGTATCTGCACTGTGAGTTTGCATAACGTCTTTACTAGGTGCGCCACTGCTCTCGATTATTTTCTAGTATATTAGGGCAATATAAGTTTTATAATAATGGCAATAATAATAATAACAAAATAATAATAATAACAATAAGAAAAAGAAGAAGAAGAATGAAATACTTTTGGAACAGATCATCTGAAACTCTCGTACCACCAAGTCATTTGAATGTGTGAAACAGGGTCTTGCACAGTTCTAAACTCATTGTAAGCGGCATGTCAGAGAAAGGGGGTTATTTTATACCATAGTCTAGTTACGAGATTATAAGAGCTTGGACTAAAGTCTTGCATGTCTCGACATTTAGGTATTTTCGAATAAAGCCTATAATATTTATTTGATAATAACAGGGTTAATTCACCTGCCTCTCCATTCCTAGAGTAGTTATACAATATAAACCCTAGAATTATCACATACATCAACAAATTTTTAAATAAATTGGATCACACCTTAATGCGAAGATTCCACTTTTCCTTCTCATTTTGCTTGGATGCGAAAGCAAAGAATTCTATCTTATCCTTGATCAATTTCATCGTGTTTATGTCTATCAAAATACTCGTGTCTTAAACATAGACTTAGTTTGAAGATGAAACGTCATCCCACGGCTTTAGACGAAGGTAGACTAGCTAATCGTCGGCATAACAATGATTTATATAATTTCGCCAATTAGTTTAGTATACATTCAATAATTTGAAAATTCTAGATGCTTCAGTGGTCTTGAATAATCTATTACTTCAAAAGCTGCAAATAAATCAGGCATAATCAATAGCTTCATGGACTCAGCAATGTTACCATGCACCTTCAAGAGAGCAGTTTCTTTTGAATGACCTGTATATGAAGCAGGCTGATAACTGTGATTGAGGTCACTGTGCTCCAAGATTTATTCATGCGCCTTGCTACTACCTTTTCTATACATTTGAAGATGAAAGAAAAGTTAGAAATAGGACGATAAGTCTTCGTATTTCCCTTATCTGGCCCAAATCTCTTAAGCAGCGGGTCTATGATTGTTTATTTTACACATAACGGCATCACTGACTCGGCCATTGATCAATTAACAATGGATGTTACCAGTGGTAAATGATGATCCACACATTTCTCAAAACTTTAAGTGTGAGGTCTGGCTTCAGAAATCTCCAGAAATGTAGAAGAATTTTCATAAAGCATTTATCTCCAGCTGGAAATGAAGTTTCAACTTTCTTTATCTTGCATTAGATCAGTATTTTTGTACCAAATGTTGGTACGTTGTTGTGGGCAGTCAGTCGTGACTGCTTCTAATATCTTTACAGAGCCTAGGCGTAAAAACAGTCGGCGCCCAGATGTTAGAGGAAAACCACTGTTTTGGCAACTTGTCGTAAGGGTCGTCGCACAAGGCGAGGCAGCGGGTTGACAGAAAGTTAATTAGTTATATTAAATACGTTAGATTAGCAACTGCCAGCTACAAGATAAGTGTTTATCACAATAAACCTGATGTAAATTGCAGGATTCTTATTTCTCTAACTGACAATGAGCCGACGAAGTCTTTGTTTAATATGAAATTGTTAACTCATCACCTTCCCATTTTTATTCTAAATCTATTAGTTATTGTGCTACCTTGTCGTAGACAAGCCAGGGATTTGCTAAGGAGTATTAAATTTCATAACTTGTATGTGATTGACTCCTTACAAGATGATCAGAAGGTTGAAATTCCATTAATGGTATGTTGTCTGAATGGTCAATTATTGGGGAATAATGTTGTATCACACGCGTAATATAGTGATGTACGATTTCGACTACATGATCATTTCATTGGTTCGATCAAATCAAAATGTTCTATGTGTACCATGTACTGAGTGATCGTTGTAACAGCATTGCTATATATTGTTGAGTGTTCGTAAATGGTAATAAAGTAGTTGACATACGGTATATCTGTGTTCAACGTAGTGTCCAAATCAAACGCGAACATCATTTAAATAAGACAGTAAGCTGTTAATTTAAAATACAAAACAATAGAATATTACAACAAGGTATTGATGTATTAGCACTTACTGAAACGTGGCTCGGAACTGACATTGCTCAACTCGCCATAAATGAGTTGGTTCCAAGAGGATATGAGTTTAATCCTATTCCTCGTAAAGGTCGCAGACGCGGTGGTGGTATTGTCATACTCTACAAATTGGGACTGACTGTCACGTTGAGTAAAACAGAGACAACGGAGATGTACACTCAATTTGCAAATATGGACTGTATCATAAATATAGGTACGGTTACAGTTATAAATTATATATTGTCCCCCTCCTTCTAAATAAAACGGCTTTAGACATTCTACTTTCTTTGACGATTGGCCTAAATACTTAGATAACATAGCCATTATCCCATATGATGTCATACTAACTGGTGACTTAAACTGCTATGTGGTATTAATTCCAATGTTGAAGCTCGTACGTTTTTCAGTATATTGGATTTACACGGATTGACGCAGCATGTCAACAGTGCAACTCACATAGGAAGCCACACTCTAGATTTGGTCATCTCTTGAGAATCGAGTTCCATCATAGTAGGATCTCCTTCTCTATTTGACCCTTGTCTCAGTAGAAACAATGGTAAATGCTTCGGCCGTACAGTTCATTATTTATACGGATAAGTCCGACTGCATATAAAGATCAGATACAGAAATTACAGTGGCATAAAAATTAAAGAATTTATTGAGATCTACAGTCGTCTCAATACCCGAGTAATTGTGAGGGATCTGTTAACGACCTGGTAGAAGCCATCCACAAAGGGGTCCAGAGTATTATAAATCGCCACGCTCCTTCGTGTTAAAAATCATCACCTTGAGCCCAGAAACTCCTTGTTACTCCAATAAACTCAGATCTGCTAAGAAATTTCAGAAGGAAGTAGAGAAAACCTGGCGCCGAACGTCCTTAATGGTGCACTTTGAAATATACCGAGATCTCTGTAGAAAACTGAATACACTACTATTCGAGGAAAATAAGTGTGTCTATTCCACAAAGATAGAGGAATGTGGAAAATATCAAAAGAAACTTTTCAAATTAATTAAGAACTTGATGGGAAGTAACTCAAGTATAAATCTTCCGCATTTTACCGCTGCTGAAGCAATTATTTCATAAGGTAAGTAACAATCATCAGGAATAAGATCATTTCGGATACCCCAAATACTACCGGCGACATTTCCATGCAAGTAGATATTATGTTTGATGGAAATATGCTAGAAATGTTTCAACTGACTTCTGAGGTTGAGGTCAAGAAAATAATAATCAAGTCTTCGAACACATTATGTCACCTGGATCCACTGCTAACGTGGCTTTTCAAGAAATGTGCCAATCAACTTCTACCACGGATAACAGTTATTATCAATACGTCAGTGGATGAGTCGGTGATCTCATTGTGATAGAAACGAGCCACCATAACCCTGCTGCTTAAGAAATCTGGGTGGATAAGGAATTTATAAAGAATTATCGTCCTATTTTATAATCTTGCTATCACCTCTAGACCTATTGATAAGGGTAGTTGCGAGATGTATAGAACAAATACATACAGCACAATGATCTCAATCACATTTAACAGTCTGCTTATCGTAGAGGTCATTAATGTTTTCTCACCCAAGCAATATGTGAAGAAAACAGAGAATCTTTGCATTAAGGTAGGATTTAGTTAAATAAATTAGTCCATGTATGTTAGACATCTTGGGCTGATATTAAATAATATTCTAGAAATGGAGTAGGATGTGAATTCCATAGATAAGTCCCGTTATTATCAAATAAGAAATATAGGACTTATTCGTAAGTATATAAACGACGATACATGGAAGCCCATATCATTTATTGACTGGACTATGGAAACTTACTGTTATATAATATCCCTCTCACTGTGAAAAAAACACCTACAGAGAGTGCAAAAGGGAATACATTACACCAGTTGTATTCCAGCTGCATTGGCTTCTTGTAGTAATGAGTGGAATAGCACCACTATATCTAAGGGTTCTTATCGAAAAATATATATACCAGTGAGAATGCTCCGATCTGAGTTCTATTCACTTTAGAGGTTACCAAAACGCCAACTGGCAAAGTACCGAGATAAATCCTTCCGTGCATCATCTCCCAGGCTATGAAACAAGTTGCCAAACTGCATTAAACTCGAAGCAAGTTAAAAAATATTTTGTAAGGTTCTTAAAACCCACTTATTTAAATTGGCGTATTTATCATTTTTATACCAGTTTTTATATATTTGTATGTATTTGAGCTATTGAGCTCATAATGTATTTTATTTGTGTTTTAAATGTAAAGCGCAATTCAATTTGATTGAAGTGCTAGATGAAAATAACTATTATTTTTATTATTATTATGATAAAAGACAAGTGGGCAGTGGATCCAAGTCACATAAGGTGTTTAAATAATTTCGATCAATTTCGCATTTAATATGATATCCGAACTCATGGAGATATTGCAAGTATGTATTGGGGAATGAGAACTAATCTTATTCATGATGATTTTTGTTTTAATTAAAATAATAATTGACCTTGTCCGCCAGAAGAATAACGTAAATGTGGAAGATTAACGTTTGAACTGCTTCTTATCAAACTTCTAGTTAAATTTAGATATTTCGTTTGCTTTTTTCCACATTTTCATATCTTTGTTCAATAATAGTAATTATATTCCACTACTAGTAGTGTATACGCTACCAACAGAGATCCCTGTATATATAGAAGTGCACCTTTGCGGAATCAAGTTTTCTCTTATTTCCTTCGAATTGTCGTGGTAGGTCTAATCTTAAGATAAGACCAAGCAGTGTCTAAACGTGATGTATTTTAAAGAAGAGGGTTAATTATTAATAATATTAGTGATACTTTACATACCGTTATCATAGGCTTATAACAACTTATCCCCTGATCTTTAACAATTGCCCAGGTGTTGAGACGATAGTAAATCGTACACTCATTCTTGAATAGTTACGTCATTATGATTTATGTATGTGATCTTACTTTGGGTGCAATTGGGCTTGTATGCAATGCCAATCTATACAGGCATAAATATTTAATTTTGTTGCTACAAAGACAACGGTTACATATAGAAGGAACTCCTACTATGATGGAGCTCGATCCTCTAGAAATGACCGCATCTAGTATGTAACCCCCTTTTGAGAGTTGGACATTGATCTGCTGAATCAATCCATGAGAATCCAATATACTAGAACATGTACAAACTACAACATTAGACTTATTATCCATAGGGAAATTCAAATTACCACTTATTATGAGATAATATGGAAGAATCACCAAGGTATCTAATTATTTAGATATTTGATCAAAGAATAATGAGTTTATAAAGCCATCTTGCTTAGCATGATGGAGATGACTTATAATAAATATGCTAAATTCATGTTTTCTAAAACGGCTTGTCTACGACGAGAGCGCACAGTGATATTAACATATTTAGATATCAAATCCGAAGACGATGTATTAGCAATTGAATTAACATTAAACAAACTCTTGGCCGGTTCACTGCCAGTTAGAGAAATAAGTTTGCTGGTATTTACACCAGAATTAGTGTGATAATCACTTACCTTATTGGCGGCAGAAGTTAATCTAACATATTTAATACCCCTAATTAACTTTATGTCAGATCGGGTTCCTCCTGTTGTACACGCTGTTGAAGAAGTGGCTCATCACACTTAAATTCCATCAGTTTTCTACTCATTGAAGCTGCACAGTTAACAAAATAAATCACGACTAATTGACAAGAAAAACCTTCAAACATCTTAAAGAAGACTACACATTTAAGGCAAGATATGTAAATTGTAATCATAATATCCAGCTGCAGATACATATTTGACGAGCATTCTTCTATTATTCTGGAGATCTGTAAATCTAGACATAATACTGACACTGTAAAAAAAGTCTAAAATGTTTTGGAAGAACTTAGATAGAGAGGGGAGAGAGAGGGGGGGGGGCAGCGAAGGAAAGAATCGTCTTCTAACCAGAAAAGCAATTGCATATATCTGTTTTATAGTGAGTTATAATTTGAATACATACATCTAACTAGTCATGCATTTTAATTGTCTTAGGTAATATTGATTACTATATAATTATATTGTTTGGTATTATATTATAATGGAATCCATCAGCTAGAATTAAATGTTCGACCTTTCACCTGTTCATTGTAGACATATTTATAATGAACTGTCATTTCATATCTCTAGGGTCATTTCAGAGAATATACTTTTCATAGAGAAGAGAAGCAAAATGTAGGAAAATAATTAACACATCAGCGATGAAAAGACCTTGAAAACCAACAGCAGAAATAACAAAATAACCATATTTTCGTTCCCAACGTTTTACCTTTAACATAATAGATGAAGGTAATTTACGTCCCGTTCCGCCTTTCTAACAATGAATATGACATTTTCATTTTCCCAAAGGGTGTTTATTGCATCCTAAACAAGAAGGCTCATACGATGGCTTTGTAATTATTTTGTAAAACAGCTGTTTTATAAGTTAATTCCAGTGTATAGTTCATAAGGTAATTAACTTCTATGTAAATGGAATTAACTGAGGAAGCTCATCCAGGTATCTAAGGTCTGGTGTATATTAGATGTATGCCAAATGGTATTACTAATGGTAGCTCGGGGTTTGAGAACCTACCATGTGCACAAAGGTGGCCATAAAATACCAATCATCATCATTACCAACAACGACAATAACAAAACCAACACTAACAATCTACCGTCAAAATATCGCGTTATTGGCTGCACGTAAAATTTACTTTCGTTTCTTTCAGTGTTGATGTCGTTATTTTAAATGATTCAGTGTATGTATAAACAATAACATTATATTATAATTTTATTTTGATTAAATTTAAAAAAAACACATATTTACTGTTTAATTCCACGACATCCCACATGAGCTAGTTGTGCATTACTTACGTGTTCTATCATCTGCTGTCTGGAACTGTTTCCTTATATTTATGGTTGGACATTTAATACAAATTGTACCTTTTAACTGGAAACTAATGAATATCATGTCTATTATGTGTTTAAAGATGAATAACTGAAATCCAATAGGAGGGATGTTTGAAATTACTTAATATTCATAACACTTTGCTATGAATAATCTGATTACCTAATTATAAAGGAAATATGTATTTGTTTATTGTAAATGAGTTCATAATTACACTCATAGAACTGGTGTAGCTATGATTATCAAGTGGCACCTGGGAACGTATATTTCGGTTTGTCTTGCGAAATATTTCCACGAAATAGATCTATATTGATGTAGCAATTGTCATTAGCTGATTTTTGTATTTATATGTATACTGAAATATATCCTTAATACTCCTTCATCGGGGCTTTAAGTGCATCATTTACATGAAGTTCAACAAATATATTCAATTACCACTTATCTTTGTGATTTAGTTTTGGCTACATTTAATATTCTTATGGCAATCTTTATTAAATACAAATTACACCTGTTCAATTTAATGATAACAGTACATGTTTCTTTATAAATAACACCGTACATCTAATTGTACAAATCGAACAGGGTTACCAGTTGTAAATATATGTCAGTAAAACCTTAGATAATCACATATCTCTCTGACGGGTATCTTCTACTTGATATGACACGTGAATGATCGTTCCGTTTTATTGGTGCTACTGTCATAAACAAAGAACCTCCAATACAATGGTATAGTTTACTCTGCCGACAAAGGCCGTTAACTAAAGCATCTCAAGTGAGTCCCCTCGGTTGTATATCAATAGTCAGCACGCTTTTCCTGACGTGGCAATATACCATGTTACTAAGCAACCTGGCTTTATGTTAGGATTTAGGGTTAATTTTTGCGCTATCCTTGATGAGAATACCAGAATTACTGACAACAAGAACTGACAATAGCCACAGGATATTTATGATGAGAATCTTTCTCGACTTAATACCGTTCCTGTTTTGTACGAATCAACCTCGAGAAATCCTCTCAATATTGTTTTAGTGTTAAAGCAAATTACAATTTCCCGATGAAGATGTTTATACACGAATATATTATTAAAATATATGAGGTCGATAAAACCAACATTGTAAAATATAACCCATTAGCAGACAATATTAAAACACACAGCCATAATTTATACACAACATATTTATTGAACTAGTCTGTATTTTAAAACTTAATTAAATACGATTTGTACAATGGAATGTATCATTATATGTTTCTGTTATTAATTGTAAGACAATGGGTAATAAGCAGACAATAATGATTACTATTTGAATCACTGATCGCATGGTTAGCTGCCTAAATAGCCTAAATAACTAAACCCAATGTTTATGATGTTTAATTGAAGTTATAAACACATTAAATAACCTTACAGGTATGCTATCAATAATCCTTTCTACGTGAAAGTTTGCTCCAATATCCTTAGATATTATAGTCTTATTATTAAAATACAACTACTAATCGTTCATTGAAATGTAAGAAAGGGACGAAGAGCTGATCAGATTTGAAAACCCTGTCCAATGGTGAGGAGGTGTCATGATCTTAATATAAACGCATTATAAATTGGAAAAATAAAATATAAATGGAAGTATCCATTTTTGTCCTTTAACAAAATCTCATTCTAATCATTTCTATTGAGGTAGAAATAAAGTAATTGATATAATTAAAGTAACACTATAATGTTAATATAACAAGTTATTTTCTCGACAAAATTAAACCTATATTGTTTAGATTACTGATATTTGGTTGTATCTTAGTTTAATAATGACAAAATTCGGATAATAAGAATTGTATAAATTAAAGGGAAGCCACATCAAGTAAAATTATGAGATAAATTGTTATTGTAAACATATATATGGTAGTTATTCAGAGAGTGTTAAATGAAAAAAAAAGTATTCATACTATTTCACAATCTTATACATTACAGTAACATAGTTGTATGAAAGAATATTATTAATACGTAACTCATCCGTGCCGTTGCGTCGGAAGCAAAATAGCAGCTAAATACAGAATATAGGCAAAATGGCTATCACGTTGTTTATCAATTAATGGGAAAATGAATGGCATAGTGTGACATCGCTAGGAAATTGCAATGGTCTTATACAAATAGACAGCCAAAGGAGGCTCAGGCGAAAGTTTCATTTCAAATTAAATCTACCTTCATATGTTTTGATGTTTTCGTTTAGGATTAATGGAGTCTAGGTAGATGATGCATTCCGAAGTATACTGTCAACATTACCAATCGCCTATATATATATCATCAATATAAATGCCTAGTTATAATTGGTTAATTTTTGTGTCGCCTATTATAGCCATGTTTAGCTTAGCCCAATATAAATTGTACAAATTTAAATTATATGTGCGTTGAATAATTTATAATAATTAGTTAACATTATGCTTAGGCAGTTCTAACTTGTATTTTATTGACATTAAGGTTTGTTTCAGTGTTTCTTCCCATTCACCAACAGAACAAGAGATAATATTGTATTGTTTTAGCATGATTGTTTTTAATCCCTTAATTCCTTTCTACAAAATGATTCTCCTACGATATTGTTTCTTGGTCATGACAATAGAGTAGGCTACGAAATAACATGGCGAGGAGATAAATATAACTTTTAGCATTTATTGTCAGCTGCATAACCGTCTAAATGTATTCTCTGATTGAATACTAACAAGGAAAGATGTGCAAATAGAATCACATATTTATCATAATTTAATCAATAACATAATGATGCACGGTGACAACATGATTGAAATCCCGCGATAAAAGTTGTTTTAAGGAATACAGAGCAAAACAAAATGAGGAATTATGTTGTGCTGAGTTGTCACATTAATTTATTATGATAAATAAAGACCTTTTAAATGTGAAACTAAAATGACATGTTGTCTGTTAAAGATGACCTTTCTTTTTTATATAAGTCATGTGTTTGGTCAACTAAGCGATATAAGCAATTTCTAATTAGATTTGTTCGCTTTCATTTGTTTGGCTATTGTCTAAATAACAACGTTTTCACTATTTTTGTCATTGAGTTTCAGTGACAGTGTGCAGACATTGCCATACACGTCTTCTGGGCAAACATCGACAGTCTATGCGAATATGTTTAGCCCATAGCAGCTACAACAGCCTGTGAAAGGTTAACGTTCTAATTCGATTAACAAGTTTTCTTCTCGGATTGGTCCATTTTAATAGTTTAAATTTATTAAGTGTGTTATGTTTAATGCGTCGTAATACACCATCGATGTTGTTAATTTGGATTTATATGTTTCTTTTACTCACGTGGGTAGACATAAGGAAAGTAAAGAGCAAGTAAATAGAGTCATCGGATATGTTGTAAGTATATTGTTTGGCCGTACCTGCTAAGGTATCGGGGAGTAATTATTGGCAATCTTAGCTGACAAACAGATGGTTCTTGTAGGTGAACTGATATCCCCTTGTTATATATTATCGTTGCCACACAGTGAGCCCTGACTCTCTCTCTCTCTCTCTCTCTCTCTCTCTCTCTCTCTCTCTCTATATATATATATATATATATATATATATATATATATATATATATATCAGCTCTTGCATATTTATCACAGCTAAACACAAACAAATACACACACACACACACATAATGCATATGATCGAAATGTTCTTTATATATTCCCGCTCTCTCTCTCTCTCTCTCTCTCTCTCTCTCTCTCTCTCTCTCTCTCTATATATATATATATATATATATATATATATATATATATATAAACACACACACACAACACGGACACACACACACACACATATATATATATATATATATATATATATATATATATATATATATATATATATCCTAAAACACACGAAACACACACACACGAAGCTACACCCCAAACACACACACATACACACACACACACAGACAGACACACACAGACGGATTTTTTTTGAATGTATAGATATTATAATCCCGACGTGTCATTAGCAGTATCGGAGATCTGCCGGAAATCCGCGTTTCTCGGCTATGGGTCAAATAGATCAAGTGGGTAGGCGTTTTAATTTAGATCCCACCAAACCTAACTGCATATACTTAGGGATGCTAAATTAAGCGTGAATGAACGTTCCCTTAGTGATAAATGGAAACGTATGAGGGTTAGCTGTTAGGTTCGAGTAAATCATAGTATTTACTCAGGTTTGAGACGATATTTCGTTCTAGTCCAGTAATAATCCATTGTGCGGTATTGCTACTTTGTTTTTATTTTAGTTAAATCACTTCAGTGAGTCCATACTGAGTTAGTGTACATTCTCTTTGTTGTGAACAAACTGTAATGTTTGTTAACACGCTGAGGGTATATAAAAGACTTATATTTTCACATAGGTTAGAGAAGAACTTCGACGCCAGACTAGTCGGACATGTATTGATACATGGTTCATATAGGTAGGATTTATTCAGTTATTCGAACTCAGAATAAAGCTGAGGTCAGCATCTGAGGTGTCGAAATGTTTTATATACAGGTTTCTTTTGGACCACAGAAAATTACTGTTGAATGTAAACTGTGGTGTCAAAATAGTTTATGACATGTATGTAGCAAGTAACCATTGAACCACACGCACGTGTTGTTTGTTGCGAGCTGTGGTATCAAATGGTATGTTTTTTTACGTGCTTCCGCTTTTTGTACGTAGCCTGCATGTAGCCGCTTTCCTGTGGGCGTGACATATTTATCGCGTACGAAAAGCGAATTAGCTGGTTCCCACAGGCTGATGAGTAGACCAGGAACATGCTTAGGTATACGCACGCATCTATCAATATGTGGAGGTATGAAACATTTTATTTTTAGATTAATGTATGTATAGTTGCATTTAGATTTATGTAGGTAGGTTTCGAAGGATGTTTAGATATGTTGATGCTCTGTGCCTGTTGCCTCTTACTATGTACCCTAAAACGCACATTGCCCGTGCCAGACATCTTATCTATTTCCATCCAGATTCCTTATTACACCAATGTAAGAAAGTTATGTCGTTATTACAACATGTTTGAATTTATTAGCTTTGTTATGTATAATGTAGAATCTATATTGTTGTCCTCTTACGTGGTCTGGCGAAACGACCTATTAATTCATACAATGCTGCTTGATGTATTTATACTCCTGGAGTCGTCTGTTACTCCGGCAGGCATCTCCATGGGTATTAAGCTGCGGACAGAGTTTTTTCCCATATTATGAGTAATTAGATTACACTAATACAGGAAATTTGTTAAATGTATGGCTATTATAATCCCGACGTGTCATTCACAGTATCGGAGATCTGCCTGAAATCCACTGTTCTCGACCATGGGTCAAATAGATCAAGTGGATAGGCGCTTTAATTTAGATCCCACCACACCTAACTGCATATACTTAGGGACGCTAAATTAAGCGTGAATGAACGTTCCCTTAGTGATGAACGGAAACGTATGAGGGTTAGCTGTTAGGTTCGAGTAAATCGTAGTATTTACTCAGGTTTGATACGATATTTCGTTCTAGTCCAGTAATAATCCATTGTGCGGTATTGCTACTTTGTTTTTATTTTAGTTTAATCGCTTTAGTGAGTCCATACTGTGTTAGTGTACATTCTCTTTGTTATGAACAAACTGTAATGTTGTTAACACGCTGAGGCTATATATAGAGCTTGAATTTTCACTTAGGTTAGAGAAGAACTTCGACGCCAGACCAGTCAGACGTGTATTGATACATGGTTCATATAGGTAGGATTTATTCAGTTATTCGAACCCAGAATAAAGCTGAGGTCAGCATCTGAGGTGTCGAAATGCTTTATATACAGGTTTCTTTTGGACCACAGAAAATTACTGTTGAATGTAAACTGTGGTGTCAAAATAGTTTATGATATGTATGTAGCAAGTCACCATTGAACCACACGCACGTGTTGTTTGTTGCGTGCTGTGGTATCAAATGGTATGTTTGTACGTGCTTCCGCTTTTTGTACGTAGCCTGCATGTAGCCGCTTTCCTGTGGGCGTGACATATTTGTCGCGTACGAAAAGCGAATTAGCTGGTTCCCACAGGCTGATGAGTAGACCAGACACATGCTTAGGTATACGCACACATTTATCAATATGTGGAGGTATGGAACATTTAATTTTTAGATTAATGTATGTATAGTTGTATTTAGATTTATGGAGGTAGGTTTCGAAGGATGTTTAGATATGTTGATGCTCTGTGCCTGTTGCCTCTTACTATGTACCCTAAAACAAACACACAAACACACACACACACACACACACACACACACACACACACACATACACATACACACACACACACACTACACACATACACACATACACACACACACATATATGTATATATATCCTAAAACACAGGCACACACACCCATTTAGGTATAGACACATGCGTAGGTATACGCATACATCTATCAATATGTGGAGGTATGGAACATTTTATTTTTAGATTAATGTATGTATAGTTGTATTTGTGTTTATGAGTAGGTCTCGAATGATGTTTAGATATGATGATGCTCTGTTCCTGTTGCCTCTTTATATGTACCCTAAAACACAGAAACAAATACACAGCCATGCCATATGCAACTAATGTAGCTTCTCTGTGGGCGTGACACAAGTATTTTTAACTTCGGCGGTCCATATTTTACGTATAAATAACTCCAATACACACGCGATAAGGATACGGCTTCAAGGAGTGGCCAATTTCGATTACAGGTGGTCTATCCTGTGCTCTCCCGACATACCATAAAACATGTGCTCCATCAGAATTAACATAAAACATGTGCTCCATCAGACAGAACATAAAACATGTGCTCCATCAGACATAACATAAAACCGAACAATTGGAGCATCAGTTTACTTCATAATACTCGAGCGGATAGTTACATGGAATTAATGAAAATATGAGAGCTTCTTCATCACTATCTCTACGTGTATTAAGTAAAAGACATATTTCGCTATGGCTATAAAAAAGTATTGAAATATTTATTTACTTGCCATCAAATATTTTAACTTTTCCAGAACAAAGTTGATTGCTGGGTACCCTTTCTTCGTTTAGTCAACCTGAAAACAATAATGTGATTCATAGAAAATGTATTGTACTAACTATTAGGATCTGCAAACTTTGTTTTGTGTTGAAAGATGTGATCCCCTAATGTGCGAAGTATTGATTTATATTCAGCCATATGCCCAATGCATTATTCTTGGAAGCGTATGTTTGATTGTAATGGCTTAGGTAATATGCTTATCTGGATGGGATTACAAGTGATGATTTAATATATCGTACAGCAATGATTATCCTAATTATGAAGGTATTTTAACATCACTATCGTAGCGGCTGTCAATAGATGTTGTAACAGATAACTGTGCCAAATAGTATTTCCTGTGATACAGCTGCTAATACTTATGATATGGAAGGGTAACACACTGTCAGTTGGAATAACGTCTCTGGAGTTCAGTCAAATATATTATCGTTATGCAAACCTGTCATACCGAGGTATCATTATTATAGTAATATTTGAATAACAATGTAATGCCGGATACTATAAGTATTGTCATCAATATCAGTCTTCCAGTATACCATTTTGAGGTGGTTGCATATCGCTGTAAATATGGTTACAGCGAGTGCATAATTGCGCTTCGTGTCTCGTGACACACACTCGAAAAAGGGGACCATATAATTCTATTTTTTTCAGCTGTACTGCCTTCCTATACATTTCAGATCATTAAACATGATCCTGTTTCATACATTCAATGTATTCAGTGAAAAGGTACCACTGTATCTAAGCGATCTGATTGAAACATATATACCAGTGAGAATGCTCCTATCTGAGTCCTATTCACTTTTGAGGGTACATAAATAAATGATCTAAACTGATTAACACCGATAGTAAAATAACACTAGTCATTTTATTTCAAATGCAAAAGTAGAACAGGATCGGCTCGAATTAGTAGGGTTTGATAATCTGCTATGGTAATGATACTAGTTTTAATATAAACCTATATAGAAAAAATACTGAACACATATAAATACAATGCTTCAATTTATTAATTATTAACACAATTAAGAGATTAGGGTATTGAGTGAACATTTATTAAACATACATCGATTTCCAAGAGTTAGAATATCTAGCTATGGCGAAAGAAAGTTTCAGTGTTCATCAGTCAAGCTATCGAATGCACACCCAGTTCAAATTCGTGAATCCAATACATTGAACATTTTTAAGAAGTTGCTGAAAACGCATTTATTCTCGTGCTATTTCGGTACTTAAATATTAATTCTTTGTCAGTTTTATATATCTCAATTTAGCTTTATTACGTTATGCACAATGTTATGAAATAATCGTATTGTATTTGTTATATCTTTTTTTAATTATATATATATATATATATATATATATATATATATATGTGTGTGTGTGTGTGTGTGTGTTTGTGTGTGTGTGTGGTGTGTGTGTGTGTGCGTGCGTGTGTGTGTGTGTGTGTGTGTGTGTGTGTGTGTGTGTGTGTGTGTGTGTGTGTGTGGTTCATAAGTGTATGCACAGCGTTTTGAACAGGCTTTCAGTATCGAAAGAGAATTTATAAGTTTGGTATAATAATAATAATAATTATTATTATTATTAAACTAGCTTTAAATGCATTCTTCTGTATGTGCCTCCTGACCACAAATGTCATAGACAGAGGAGGTAATATGGCTTGTTATGCAAGCATGTTTATTTCAAAATCACCATACAGTAGCTTAATAACATGATTGTAAGTATCATGCCATTAAGCGATATGTCTGAACTTTTAGCTAATTAGGGCCTAAAATGTGGTCAATAGGACATAGCAGTGGATATACAGGGATAAATAGCCAACATTTTAAAGGAACTGAATGTTTGGAATCTCTTCATTCAATAAAGTATTTCATCTAGTGTCTCCAAAAGTGACAATCAATGCAGATCTGATGTTAATCTGCGATTCATCATTAACAACTGGATTGTTATTCTGTTATCGTAGCCTTAAGATAATTTTAACCAATATGGACGCCTGATAGACTAGTTCGATACTCATGTCATTTATCACGATAACTAGCAGTAACTTATATTTATATTCCCTCGTTACAAGTTAGTGTGTAATACCTGATGTCTAAAACACACACCCTGATTAATGAATAGAGAGTCGGGAAAGGAACTATATTTTTTATGAAATGTAAACAGGCATAACAAATAACATAACATATAACTTATACACATTTTAATGGAAATATTATCCCCTTTTCGTTTAATCTTTAGAGAAATTATAACAGACAATTATCAATTAAACATTTTACAAGTATTCTATGTTTCTTTTACTTCAACATAGGAAGTTTATTTGTATGGCTTTACCAGTCTTTGATAAATATTATGTTATAAAATATGTCAGTGATTATTGTATCATCAGCATTTTGATTGGCATATACGTCTTTCCACTTTATTGGTTCGATAGATATAAACCTTTTAGTCACATTGTTGAGTCATTTCAACGCAGTTCAACTTGTTTCGAAATTTACATTAATGTATATTTGGGTGTAATATGTTTTTCTTTGTTTCATCAAAAAGAAGAAAAAAACCATGACGAAGTTAAATTATTATGTGTTCATCTTTATTTATTCATCTTGTTCAAGGTTAATTAAATGTAACCCTTTTTAACATCGCCGGTAACGAAAGTGTTTCATGTGGTATTGGGCTTTAGTTATAACAAATAGGACACGAATGTCTTTATTGTTTTTGATGAAATGTGATTTAGGCTACTCTCTTAATTAATGATATATCAGTAAATGAACTAAAACATGTTTTCATTAAAAATATAGGAAATATGTTTGAAACATTGTTCATGAAAGCTTTCAAATGATTAAAAGAAGGCTGCCTTATTGCGGAACCATATTCCTTCATTTTTATATGAATTTTCAGTAATGGAAAAAAGTTATTTCTCTTTCTCAATAACCAACGTGCCAATTTAATTGTAGTAAAATGATGTTTATTGCCCACTAAGTAACAGGACACATACATTTGTTATTTATAACGATCAAATGTTTGTTTCTTCCAATACTTAATACAACTAATTGATGGCTAAATTAATAAATAAAAGAACCAAAATTAGTTTACTTTAATGAAATAATATATTATTTTATTAATAGTTATTTGTAATATCAATTTGAAAATTAAGTTTCAGTAAGAACATCAGAGCAATTATGTAAAACACACGAAGACTAGTGCGAGAAGAAACGGCCAGTTGACAGGACCAACGTTGGTTAGATATTCAGAGTGTCAAAGTTACCCTTGTTATTATTTGAGTAACAATTACTTTAACCTTTCGAGTTATATGTTGACAATATTAGAAACAAACTTACACAGCAACCGAAACACATTCCCTCATACCCCAAATATTTATAAAACACCCATTGTAGAAGCAATTAAAGATTTCTGGAGGAAACTAAAACTGTTTACTTTTCTCTATGACGTAGCCATTTTAGTAAGCCATGGAAATCAGTTGCATCCAAATAAAACTGATTTCCATCTAACAAAGGAACTGATCTCGATTTATTACGATTATTAGAAACAAAACATTAAATAGCATATTCAAACATTAGAAGAAAAAAACCCCACAAAACAGTTAAAGTTATAATACGGACAATTAATTAAAAATTGTAATAATTACAAAATAATCGGTGAGTCTATAAAACCAAAAAGAAAAAATAACTGTAATTTTAAAACAACTTCAATGGTATTTTTTTCTGAAAAGGCTTACAATACCTTTAACTATGATCCAAGACCTCGATATATTTCTGTATTCTGGTCTAAATTTAAAAAAAAGACTACATAGACTAATTGTTGGAAAATACTAAACTTAATGCTCCAAGGAAAACCAATAACATCTGACAGTAAGGGAGACTCCAAATTGTATGATCTTTCATAGATCATCACCTAAATGCTTTTGCTATGATATGATATATATATATATATATATATATATATATATATATATATATATATATATATATATATAAAATCATACGATCTGTAGAGAAAATAAACACCTTTACTTTTCCTGATAATTATGTATTTGTATATTTAGATATTAAATATAAATGGACTAATATAGATCACACTAAACGGTCCCAAGCGGCTAGTGATGTAATGATACATTTTCCCATATGTAACTGAATCGTATAACTTTTAGAATGATCTTTGAAGAGTATTGACTTTTATGTTTCATGATGAATGGTTCAAACAAAAAAGAGTCATTTGCAAGGGTAGGGATTCGTCACCACACTATGCCACTACGTATATAGTAAAATGTGAGAAAGAGGCATTACTTAAATGTTTATTAAAACCTTCTAGTAATTAAGCGGTTGTTTTATAATATGGCCTCGTGTTTAGGTTTTCTAAATACTGTTAATACACATGAACCATCCCTTACATTTACGAAATCTATCTGTATTGAGTCGGTCAATGATTTAGATACCACTGTATTCAAAATCCTCCCAAACCATTAAACACTTACTAATCAAAGTCTGTTTTAAACTAAACGTTACTCATTAGATGTTACATACACGTTACTTTCATTCCAAAAATAGCATTAGAAGTTTATTGAAATCGAAAATCATGCAATTTTCCAAAATAACGAGAAGGATAAAGCTTAGGGTATTCTTTTTCAAGCTTCGGTTGATAGAAGGTAATCTAAGTGATGGGTGTGTAGTATTAAAGGTAAAATAATTAGGGAGCTGCAACTAAAATAAAGTCCGAAAAATACTGCTGTTCTAAATACTAATTGTTGGGGTTTAATATTGTGTAATATTATTAGTTATAAAACTGCAATCTAATAAAGACTGCTCAAATATTGCGAGAACTGTCAACCGAAATTTGTTTAAATAATGGTAGATGTATATGCTTAATGGTGTTACTTCTGCAATAAACAACATGTAGGTGAAACTACTTCATGAATAGATTTACTTGACAATTTCCTCACTTCGTCTCATTACCTTTGGAGGTCGCTCGCCCCATTTAGCCTACCTTGTGCACAAAAGTGGCCGTAAAACATCAATCATCACTATCATCACTTGGCAATTCCCAGTATGACACGTAATATATATTATGTAGACATACCATAAATATTGTTTGATTATGTAGGAAATTGAAGGACCGAGATAGCTAAAGCTGTCTTGATCTCGGCCTCTGGCAATTGGTTAATGCAATCATTATCTACATAGGAAATGACTGAAGGAAAATAAAGACATATATTAACGTATATGTTCGTGTTGCTTAGCCGCTTGCTGAACTGGCGCTCCCAATTTAACCGGTGATGGAATAATATCTTAAAATGGATTTGGACCAAGCTACGAACAGGATTAAAGCAGACTAAAATTGACTTAAATGATATGCTAACTTAAAGTTCACTCTGTGCAATCAACACAATGTCGGCTTCAGCATTTATCAGTGGAAGCAAACGATGACAAGAACATCAACTTTAACTGTCAAATTATACCATAACTTAGTGAATGTGTATAGAGAGATGTTACTCGCAAATGATGATTCACAACGGTCTATGGACAGCAAGGATGATTGTCTTGTCTCACGAGTTACTTGGTTTTCACAATTATGGGTAAACAAGTTAGTAATGGAATTTCGTAATTTTCACATTTCATACTCGTGCATGAATAATATTTCTGATATTTATGCTGGACATCTATTTTCAGATTGCAAGACATTTTAAATAAAGGATCAGTAAGTCTATTATGTGAATATTTATTTATAATACGCATGGCCTTTTTTGTAACAAATAAGTTTTCTTTATTTCCAATTTGCTTGCATTTTCGCACAGTAATATTCCGTAAATAATATATGGATGAATCATTTAATAATGCTGTGTGTTTGAGCTTTGAGTTGGTATACACTGTTTCATAAACAATGCTCAGAAATATTGGTATTGATGTGTTTTTGGTAAAATTTCCATAATAAGTGATAATCAGTGTTAACCTCATGAACTTTTGTGCATTCTTCATTGAAACATTTCCATTAACTCGGTGGTAAGACAATACAATTTGTTTTCTTTGCCGTTAGGGAAATGTATTTGGAAAGAACCAGTCATATACATTATTTACTTTAATGTTTGTTATTTGACACAAATCGTGAATATTTGCATAGCCGAAAAATAAATATTTGTCATTACCAAAGGACATAATGTTGTTGGGGTGACTTGAGCTATATCATTTACGTAAATCAGGAACTGTAACGGTCTGTGTTCGAATTATTGTGGGACACCACATTATATCAGGCAAATGCATGATGTGCAGAGTCCAGTCAGACAGGTAGCTTAAAATTCATTTTTAAATAGTATTCCAATTTCTTATCAAAATTCATGATTTATTACATCGAAGGTTTTTGACAAGTTACAGAAGATGGACATAGTCAACTTTGTTGTTTTGGCAGTGTTAAATTCGGCGCATTTGGCTGATATATATAATATGGCATAAATTATTGAATGTTTGGTACAAAACCGAAATTGATGTTTGTATAAGGTTTGTCCGACTATTTGTAAACGGCATTATTTTATTAAACATGATTTTTTCAAAGAATTTAGGAAATGATGGAAGTAGGCTGATTGGTATATAATTCTTCAGCAGATCATGGCTAGATGCTTTATAAATTGATATGACTTTCGCTTTTTAATTGGTTGAGAATAATTCCAGTTGAAAATTACATGCTAATGATATAAGACATTGAATCCAAAAAGTTATTTATTCGTTTATTCATTACCTTTGTGGGGATTTCGTCATGTCCGAAGCTTTTTGGTGGTTTTGGTTTGTTTATGACATACATGCCATGAGTTGTATTTACGAGTTTTATGTACATGTTATTTGATAATGGATTGGCTAAAACCAGAGAATTCTTACCTGATTTTCGCACACTCTGCCTTGTATGTGTACCAATATTGAAAAAATAAGCATTAAAGGATTGAGCTATTTCAGCTTTATTTGATATGTGTTCATTGTGTATTAAGAACGGTTGTGGTAAATCTGTTTTGCGCGTTATTTTACCTAATGCTTTATTCAATATCTGCAGTGTATTTTTGTGGTAGCTTTGTTTACTTCAAGTATATCTCTAAGGCAATTTCTTTTCATTTCTCTTTTCAACTTGTTTATTTGTTGACATAAGTTTCATAAGTTTCGTTATTATGTGCAGTGATATTTTTTAGTTTCCTTTGAATTAAATGTTAAAAACCAATTCGCATTGAATACTAATGCTAATGATTATATCTTATTTGCTTAAGCGGAAAATCTAAGTCAAATGAAGTTTATAGATTTGGAAGAAATGTTCATACCGTTCTTCTGGGCAGTTCATATTTAGAATGAACAAAACATCAGTTTGGCACAGGAAACGGTTGTATTTGCGTTGGTTGTTTGGCGAAAGTATGCGTTTGGTTGCAACATACCCATTATTGTTACAATTTTCATTGTTTGTACTATGTGATAGATGTTGGAATCGCCAATAAGAACACAATGTTCTTTTTTCAATAATGATTTTGTACATGATTCTAGTACCGTGGTAGTAAATAGGTCTAGGTCCGCAAGTGGTGGAATAGTTCGTCGATATATTACTGCTAGAATACTGTTTGAGCCAGAGTTGGTCAAAAGTTCAATAAATAAAGATTCAAATAGTGTGGAATAAATATACTCGGATCTTCTCGTATCTTGAAATTAATGTTTTCATTGATGAATAATCCTACTCTCCCACTAACATCAGCATTTCTAGTACGACCTTTTCTATTATGATAAGCAAGTATATATATATACAACAGTGCCTGTTTCATATACCAAAAACCTCATTCACAAATAAAAGTACAAAAGAAAATATTTCATCCTAGAACTTACATATCAGTTCTCTTAAACCGTCCCATTTATTTAATAAACTACATGAGTGATTAAAAAACCATAACATTCATCATTAAACTGTTTAGATTAATACTATTCATAATATGTATACGTTTGCATTAACGGTGCTTCAGAGCCATTCTTTAAGATAGCCTCGTTTCCTTATATATTTCCCCTGATTTGGCCCAGTCTTGAATGATTATCCAGGATTACAAATCCCATCATCTGTTACATAACACCCACACCATAGAAAGAAGCCAACCAACAAATCTACCACAATAAAAAATGTCTGGCACTTCCTTCATGACCATGAGAAAAGAAAACTGGTGAACAAAACAGCACATAAACCGGATCTGGAGCCCCCCCCCTCCAACATTAACAGGTTTTTGTTTCAATTTAACTTTGACTTGCAACATATACATATTTCAATATACACATCCCCTATTTAGAACTTCCTACATAAAGTGGGCATCCGTTGTGTCTAGATATCCATCACCTTATGTCAACAAGCTATACAATAATTCTCATAATTATATGTGTGTCTGTACACTAAGTAATATTTAATTTGTACATTCATATCTCATTAGCGAGAGGAATTAAATAAAACATAATAATTAGTACCATGGTTAATATTATCTGGTTTCATATTTGTATTCGTTTGGACAATAGGTATATTTTACTGGCATGGATGTAATGAGTTTATACTTAGTTAGGCCATGTTTACTACATCATAAAGGTAAATCATTTTCACTAAGGGATCGTTTATTTTCTCATTACCGTTTCAGTTGACAATTTGATTAAAACTTACATTGTCATTCAGTCCCACAAAAACACATTTAGTCACTAGATCATTTAGTTTCTAGTAACCACACATTTACGACATTTTTATTCTTCGCATAAGGGCCAATGGTCACACATTTGCTATTGGAAGAAAACATATCCATTGTTCCTTGTTTACATATTTACTAATGGTTGTAGAAGACCTCTCTCTTCCTGAATGTCATATTCCATTTCCCAGTGATTATATTTTAGTATCGATTGAGCAGATCTATATTACAGGTTCTGATTGGCAGAACCGAATTAACAGACGTTGATAAATATTCAGAGGGTATATTAGAATTAGTCGAAGTAATTGACACTGTACCTGTAGTGGTGTTGTTTTCTAGATCAAACAAGAATAGCAAAGAATATCAAACATTTTAAAATACTTCAACTAAATAGCTATTTAGCACACTATCAATATAGCATCAACTGTGCATACGCTATCTATAAAACTCTCTCTTGTTATTTAATGTTAAGTGAGTCGAAATGAATAGTCTAAAATTAATAGGAGATTACATGAAGCGCTGAAAAAGTCGTCATTTGGGTAAGTCTCGTTATATCATTGATATGAGTATCCGTCTGAATTTATTCAGATTAAAATGCTGATATTATTCAAAAATGTTGTCCATACAACTTTTATATGCTTTACTTAGATTAATACATGTGCTCGTCAATTGTTTGCTAGAATTTACAGTAAACAGTCTTTGCTTTGCGCCGATTATAGTGAATTATTTGTACTTAGATCATCCACTGCTGAATTCATTTAGTAATAAGGTAATTTGTTTTCTTTTTTGTTCCTTTTTTCTAATTAAACATATATACATGTAATTAAAGATATGGGTAATTAGTTTCGAATGAAAAACTGTGTTATAACAGTGTTATAACTATATTTCTAAAACACGCAGATAAGAAACACACACAAGTGCACATGCAGGATACAGGATAAACAAATTAAACATGATATTTGAATTGCTAATATCTTCCCTTTACCAGTAATACCCGTTACAAATGGCGAAATATGGTATTTATTAATGGGAAGATAGTCGGAGCTCTGTTACGAATACGAGGGCATTTATTTGTCAATTAAACCATAACAATTATTTTTCCAAACCACCAAAGATAAGCAAATAAATGCCAACAGTCACTGCTGTTCTTCTATCGTTTTTGGTAAGAACTACGACAGTCCTGTTTAACTTGCTTGAAATTACTTACTTCTGAGGAAGGCACAAATAACATATTAGGCTTAAACGAATACAAAATACCATCGTAAATATGTGAGTATATTGTGCTACAATGCTGCTTGTGCTTCTCTCTTGCATTGTGCCTACGTTTTGTGTGAGTTCATCTTGTTACGATAAAGGATGAAATATATGCTTATACTAATGTTCATATGACATTTATTATAATTATGACATTATATGACGTCAGACATGAGTTATTAACTGTCACCTCCTTTTCCATGTACATTCACAAGCCTAACGTATTGAATCATAGGTACTGTCACCTTTGTATTAATGATTTTCGGATGCATGTGTTATCCTGAAGATTGCTTTGCTACCTTATTTTGTGGAATCCGGAGAAAAAGCATATTTGGAAATTGGGGTATCTGCCGAAGAGTTTAAGATTGGCTGAGTTTTCTTAATATTGTTTTCTAACATGAAACTCTGATTAAAATAGCTAGGTACAGGATATAATTTTTATATCTCATAACTATTCAATATTTGGCCTATTGTGTCGTGAGGGAAAGTGAATGTATTACAAATATGGTATTCACTTGTGATTGGTTGTAACTTGTTATAAATATCTTCTTAGGTATCATTTTGTTTGTATACGTCCTTGACTGACTTTGAAACACGGGCCATGATTTCTTACTGATAATGACTCTCTCGAAAATCTTGTTACTGATGTTAGGGCTACCTTTGACATTCACTTACCGAAACTGATTATTATTCTCAGATATAACCGATTTTCAAACACTTGCGTGTATTAAAACTGACAGATAACCATATAATGGATAATGACATTTTCGCTGATATCGTCCTCTTGCATGTATGAACTTGCATGTATGTTCAATTTATAATGACTACAGTTCTTTGTATGTTATGAAGACACCTGAAATGCAAAGCTTTAATTTGGGATTGCTGGGACACAACAAAGTTTAATCGTCAACTTACACCACCCTAAGATGAACTGTTATAGCGCAGTTAGCTAGAGTGTAGGACTCGTAGCCGAACAGCCATGGGTTCGAGGTTCCGTGAGCTGCAATGCTGTCATGTGGCGACTGGTTCACTCATCCATACAAAGTGAGTACCTGACAGGACGCGATGGCTATGTGTTTGAGTAACGCTTGGCGCCTATAATGGCAGCAGGCGTTGTATGCTCCCTTGGGAGTTGAGATGTGTTCTGGATGGAGGGAATAATAATATTGTAAATAATATTATAAAGCGCCTTAGAACAGCTTCTAGCTGAATAGGGCGCTATTTAAATATCACATATTATTATTATATATAATTGAGGTATTAACTGTGTCCAATAAACAACATCTCTACTGCGTCTATAACAGTCCTTGAAAATAGTATTATTGACTGTACAACAATGAACATACAGGTATCTATAATCTGGACTGTTATAATATCATAATTCAAATGCTGTAAAGGTGTTTTAGATGACCAAATATTTTAGAGTTGTTCTGTTCTGTCTACTCATATATGCATTATTATGCTTATTTCTTATTTTAAAAGCTATGGAAAGCCTTTAGACTTAATCCTGAGATGATAATCTGAAACAAATTAAACAACGTAATAATATTTAGAGGTTACTGTCTACGCGACCCTATGTTAAAGCTTGGAACTGTTTAAAACTAACTATTATGTAAAATGTACATATACAATTTAGTTAAAATGTTATTGTGTACAGTTCCGAAATAAAGTTGATTGAATAATTGATTGATTGAAATTGACTGACAACTTAATTAGCTGTTTTCTTTCAATCGCTTGACTGTAGTGAGAGGAGTTTATATTCATCAGAGGCAATTTGATTTGTCTTCATAGTGGTACACAATGAAGGTATTTACATAGAGAATGTAATGTCGTATGTTTCGTTATTGAACTAATAAAGTTTGACTAGTAATGTTTAATACATAGGGCATCCCATTTGATAAATATATCATAGATTTTACCAAATTCAATTAGTACGTCTTCAAGTGATATTGGGACATGATGTTCAAACCGCTTCCTCAATGAACAAACCGCAACAGCAATGCAAGGTATAGTGCATCAGCACATATCTGAATATTACCTTCTACCTTATGTGACAGGTTAATTCTTACTCCTACTTATGGAGGTTATTGTACTGTCACCTAAATATTTCAGTAGCTAGTCCACTTCTTCTAATGTTTCATTGTACCACGTTTCTAGGCAACTGATGTTTATGTTGTGTCTTTAATGTTAATTTACGCCTTAGCCCCATATGAAAAGACGTCAATCACTGCACCAGAGAAACATTAACAAAGTTGTATGATATTTACTATGTGATTGCCATTCCAAAGTAACTGTTTTGTTAGTCTAGGTAGATATATTCCGTAAATGAAACGTTTTGCAAAATGCTCAATTATTCTCTCAAATTATTAAACTAATTTAAATGAAATAGTGAATTTATATTAAGTAGTAAAACAACTATTTCTTTTGCTGTCTTCTAGCTTAAGATTTATTCTTCTGTTGTTAATTCATGTGTTGTAGGACATTTGAGGAGACATATTCGCGACAAATAATTAAAAAGAAGAAAAGTGGAATGACATACCGAGAAAAAACGATAATTTTATATGAATGGCTCTTCAAATCATCTAATAATGTATTCGGTGATATCGCCTGTATTATTGGCATTGTTCAGAATAACAACTCAATAAGCCGTTCATTAAAATTGATTAGCTTATTGGTATATGTTTTCATTGATGAAAGGTTTGGCAATCGTGTTTCCCAAAATATTTACAACGTACTAAATGACCATAACGTTAGTGATATGATATGTATTACGGTCCATATCTACGGAATTTACAAACAGTTTTCCTTTAATGTCAACAAGTCAGATAACTAACAACAACCAATGATAATCAGAGGTATGTTCATCCGTTATAATTAAAGCTACACTCGTATTCAACTTCTTACAATGTGCACTTAATCGTAATTAGGGTCCATTTATTATAGTTAATTTACCTAGATAACAAAACATATTGCCCATTACTTGAAGTCCAAATACACTGAATAGACATTGAAATATGACAACCTTTTGTATTTCTTGTTCAGCATATTTCAGTCGTACACAGCATTTTGTAAACCTTCCGAACAGCACGCATGCGACACAATTAATGGCGCATAGATCTATTCAGAAAATGTGAATCAGCCACCATTAACAATACAACAATAATACAAGTGGAACCGGCCTTGAACAGGTGGGTGTTTAGAACAGTTTTTAAATTTTCAAGAGACGTCTCATTTCTAATACCTTCCGGGAAACTATTCCACAAAGTGGGGGCCGCAACATTAAAAGCACAATCACCATATGACTTAAGCCGACTTAAAACGTTAAAACATATGAAGATCAGATGAAGCTGCAGCTTCCATATCTGCTATGGTGAAGAAAGATCAAGCTCTTATTAAACACACACACACACACACACACACATACACACACACACACACACACACACACACATACACACATATATATATATATATATATAATGTAGATAAGGCAACAATTCTCTCATTATGAAAATCACCTTATATTCATTTGTCTGAAATAGGCAATTAAGAAATTAATCTATTAATACATATTTAACTCATGGTATATTTAATTTATAAATCGAATTGATTGATATTCAAAGTAAAGTTTAATTATATTTTGTTTCATTTTTCGGTTTATTATATTGATTAATAATGGAGGGATGAAACAACAGCAAAAATATCGTTGCAATCCATTATTGTAAAAATATATGTATTACTTATTGGTCAGGTTAGATGGCGACATTCGCTTTTGAATTTAATATTCTAAGCATATTAATAAAATAATAGGAATGCTACGCATGAATGCTCCATTGAAAGGCAATTTATCTCTTCACTCCATGATCATGCCGTGATATTAGTCTACGGTATTGTTGGAAACATAAATCATCATTTTATGTAATCGTCCAGTTGAAAATTGGTATTGGATTAGGTATACAATTAACACTTATTATATCTGTACTATAGATTAAGCAGCAAAATAACAATGGTTGTAAATATACCAAAATATAATGATGATGATGATGATGATGATGATGATTTATGTTTTATGAGTTCTTTTGTGCACGTGGTAGACTTGCATGGTAGCAATGAGTTTCTATAGAAATTTCTCCTTTTATTAACTATAAAAACAAAAACTCCCTTAATTGTGTTACAGTATTGACTAGCTACGAATAACTATCTCTGCTAACATCCTAGTTTGGGTATATTAGTCTGATGCTAATGTCTTCTCAATTATCCTGGTAGACATCAACACTAAACAGTAAGCAAGATAAATTGCTAACCTTAGCTAATTTTCTGGTCCTGGCTAATGGCCCAATAATACTTACTTGTTAGTATAAGATGTTGTTATTGTAAAATTTGACCGAGCCGAGGCATTACTGAATGTTGCTATCTGAGGTACTGCTACCCGAAGCAGTATGACTTTAGATAGCCAAAATACTTACATAACATGCAATGAGCTAATCCAATTGAAATACAAATAACAATTAAGCATGAATTGTAATCCAATTCATGATCTGATAAATAACTAATTGTAAAATATGTTGATGGAATTTTCGAAAATACAGTTATATAATTAATCTTTAACGATCTATACATGAACACATAAGACAATTATATAATTATACTGTCTTTCGGAAGGTATTACAGGATTACTAATGAATCTCGTTTCGTAGAAGAGTCATATTCCGACACTATCATTTTAAAAACGGATTATGGTCGACTCCATTATTTTTAGATTAAAGACTGGTGGTGTCGGTTTGCTTTATTTCTAGCTCCGCATTGTAATTACACAAATATTATTTTTACTACATGACACTGTAACACATAACCTTGGCTTATTTAGAAAGTTCTGCGTTTCTGAAATGCTATAATAAATACTCATTTTAATAGTGTATTTTATATATGTGTTTTAATACAGGTTTCAATGCCAAACTACAAGACCGATAAGTAAGCATAACAACAAATATTTGAAATATTACTATCTGCCAAGAAGTGATTGATAATAGGTGATATTCATCAGAGACACTATCTCTAATTCTTCCACCTCGTCTTTATGGCAATGACATATAGTATGAGTTGCGAGGACGTATTAAGTTCTATAAATTATTCACCACTTATTATAATGCCATTGGGTGAGGTAGAGCCGAAATGTATTGCTATTCATTAAACTGCGTGAAAATAAATGTTTCTATTAGGGTGATAAATCCAATCAATCCTTTGCAATTGCGTCTTTGTTATATAAAGCCTGGTACAAAACAGTTAAACGCAGTTTTGTTTTGATGCATATGCCCAAGTGAGTTAGAATGTCACCATACTAAAGCTGACAATTATTTTCCTTCTTCTAATTTTGTATTCTGTTTACAGAATAACTCTCTTATTTGGTGTATAAATATTTATCTGGCATCAACACATTTATATACATAGTATGAAAAAGAATACAAGGCCTGGCCAATTTTCGCAAACTTTTATGGTCGAGTTCAATTATTTAGCATCCTATAATGAATGACAGGCGAGCATATTTGTGAAAATAAGAGAGCTCGCTCTTTTTCAGATGTTCGTATAGTATAATGCAGCAGCCGGATTGTCTCATGCTCAATTTGGAAACTTAAAAAAAAAACCATGTCATTCATCAATTAGGTTATTAGTCATTTAGCTCGAATTAGCTCAATAAATAGGTAGAGAAAAGAAATGAAATTTCAATTTATTGTTTAATCCGATCAGATCGTGGATTAGACAAAATAGCTGAAAAGGGATAATATTACACTTTCAGGAGAAGCAAATGTGTAATAGTAAATAAGGGAATTAATGAAAGAAGTACCGCTTTTAATATGGAATAACTCAATATATGTGATCGATCATAACAGTTATGAATTCAATCTTTTGAACACAAAACAGAGAAAACGATCATCTAGAGTCCCATCCTGTCTCGTAAACAAATATACTTGAATCTCTTTAGGTTCGATAATAAATGAAGCTGTCTAAATAAAATATGAACTGACATATTTATGTATGTAAAATATGCTTGTACACAACATGTTCGTTTTACAAACCGTTACTTTTCCGTGATATATGTAATACACCCCTTGCACTATTGTCGATGTTTAATACTTTGTAAAGGTTAATTGAATTTGTGTATAGCATATTCGTCAAACTTATTCATTCCTACTTATTTGCTAACCCCTTAAAGACATATCAAAGGATTAAAAGCCGATTTCAGATTGTCGTTATAAGTAGGTATGAATGTTGCCGTCACTTTTTAATAATAATCGATAGCATTATCTTTCTTTGGGCCATCCATTATTTATTGATTCAGATAACCTTCTAACACTAACGTGATTTACTTGTTTAAAACGCATTAAGAATAACTTTGGTAGCCAATGTCAGTAATAATCTACTTTATTTTTTAACATCTGCCCAAAGTAATTCCACACCAATCTCTACAGATAGGTCAAACACTACATATGTATTATCTCTTTGATATCACTGTTGACTTGGCTTTGATGTTGATAAAGTGTTTAGATGCTATTCCAAAAATAATATAATAATAAGCCGCATATCAGCATAAAATATGAAATACAGGAGGATAATTGTCAACAGTTTAAATCTAATTTTATCAACGCAATGATCAAACGCCGATCTGGTTAGGTAAAGACACTACCATCAGCACTTATAGTGAAACCTAAATATATTTAACACTGATTGAACAAAGAGAAACGTATATTTCAGCCACATTACTTCTAAACACTACATTAATACTTATAATGTGGCAATTAATAAAATGACAAAGATCATCTTTATTAGTGTTAAGAAATGTCTGAGCGCGCACGTATAAGGTGCTATTCCACACCACTGATTCTTACACCCGGTAGAACCACAATTATATGTAAATATGACAAACATACATACTACTAACTTAAGTTATATCATTCCATGTAACATATATCAGGTTCTACCAAATCAATGTTTTGACAATTGTTATTATGATAAAGATCTTCACTAACACATTTGTGAACGAATAAATGAATGAACAATTATATGAACGTATATAATGGTTATATCATGGCGGCTAATGTACAATATCTATAATATCTATAATACAATATCTATAATATAATAAATAACTAGATTGTTGAGATATTCACTGGACCACTATCAAACAAAACATGTTATTTACGGCACGAAGGCTAAATGAACCGCGATTACGTAGCTTAACCATATCACTTGTCACATAAATATTCGCGCATTGAGTTCAGCTGGAGAATAGTCACTTGTGCAGTCCAAATGATTCATCAAGGAAATACGTATTGTTTAAGCTAGAAAATTATTTCATATATTCAATGGTAGCAGGAAACACCGACTTATACTTAATAATATACAGTACATCTCATGAAGAGCGAACTATTATTTTTTGCCACTTAAATATCTGACTGAATGTCATAAAGAAATCAAATATAAGATCATATCACCATAAGGTGCAATATAATAAAACCTATTGTCTTATGGAAAATATTCACCCCACGAAACAGTATAATTAATGTATATGTAAATGTTTTGATATTTGGGAAATGTTCGTGTGTGTGAAATAAGAACCACTGTTTTTAGTGAGCATCTAGGGAAACATGCTACTGCTGAATACAAAAAGGTGTTGTCAATCTTTAATTAGAAGAGCGAACGCAATTGTTTGGAATATAATACCTGACCACATACATAAACAAAAAACTAAATGTATCCGTTTACATCAGGCAATCCTTTTTCAGGTAACAAAGAAAATAATAAAATAAGATTTATTGGTATTTTCTTTGTCAAAAGATTTGCGTCGAATTTCAATTAGAGCAAATTACTTTTTTGACGTCATGTTTAGATTAATGTGATATGGAAATATAAAGACTGGAAATTAGTGTATGTGATAACATTTATCTGGAAGTCAAATAATACAATATAAATATTCATTAAATTGCCACAGAAAAGAATCAAATCCTGTTTTCTTTTAGACCTAAACCACTAAATATCAAATAAATCCAAATATCCCCTCTTATAGTATAAAACAGTCACCAAATAAACAGTTCCCGCTACTCTTTATGCTTTACGATGGCAACACATTAGTGGAGATATATTTTACAAATTAAAGTCAGAAATACATATATATTTGCTACGTATCTTTGAACCTAAGGCTGCTAAAAAATGGCATTTAATATAAATATCTTTACGTTGCTCGTGCCACTTTTATCCAGGTATTTCTTTATATATATATATATATATATATATATATATATATATATATATATATATATATATATATCATAAGTCAACAAATATTTGCAAGAACTGTAAAGTAATAAGCAGAAAAGCTTTCTTATGAATACACTAATAGAAACTGGTGTTTTATTATGTAGCCATATTCCCTAATTTTGTTATCTGAATGTTTTATTTGTGTCCAATAAGCATTCCTTTTCGTTTCCTGAACAATAAGTATGACAATTCCGTTTAAGCCAAATGTTGTTTATTTGGTACTAAATAACAAGATACACGAAGTCGTCTTGTAATTGTTTTGTCATTTCCTTTTCTTCCTCCTGTCTTTTAGTTTTTATCCAAGTATAATATATTGTTCTATTGAGACTACATTCTGATCAAAATGTATTAACAAGTGCAGTTTTACAGATTTAATGATGTATTAGCTATAGTTGTATCTTTTGTCGATTCCTTTTTGCATGGCTATTATTAACATAACAGGGTTGCATGTGCAATGATATTCCTTACATAAAAATACAACATGTATATTAGCCATCTTCTGTAATATGATATACGTTGTTTATATTTGTTATTCTTCAGCTCTTGAGAAGTATAGGGTGTTGGTAAGAATATGAACATAAACTCGCACACCCTCGTATACATGCATGCGTGCACCCATGACTACACACATACGCCTGTGCGAATATACAACTACTTCTAAACTCTTATGACGCACGCACCCACCCTTTGACGCATACTTGTATAATAAATCCTTGGAGATAACGAAATATTTTATCATACCGATATTGCCCAACTTTGCCATTGTAACCACTGATGTACAACCACAAGGAATTCACGACCATGGGGAATAGAGGAATAACAGAATATCGTCAAATTGCTCGCAAACACTTCCTACTAGACGACCGGAAGAAGCCTTGCCCTGGATACTTAAAACCTTTGTGCCAATGTAAATATATCATTGAGGAACTGTTTTGTACTGGGGCTACAAAGCCAGATAACGCTACGATGTACTGCAGCTATTGCGATAATTTTCTGTTATCTGGTACACACTGGCCAACAGAGTAAGTCTTGAAAACCAATTAATTGTTGCCACTGTAGGTGCTGGATCAATGAATGAAATTGTAAAATATGATTTAATATGTGATTAAAGAAATATTGCTGGCTAAAAGCTAATAATACTCATCATCTGTGGGTCGATAACATAATCGAGCCATACCAGGTTTCATGCATTCTGTTTGTAAGGTATATTTGAAGTAAACTCAGTTTTAATAGGTGGGGCAACTACATATAATACATTGGTATATTATTAATATTTCTAATGGTATTATGGCGTATGTTATGCAAACATAATTTTCCATATTTCTTTTCATTTTTAAGCACACCTGTCAAATAGATTCAAAACTCTCAAATACAATACTGCAATTTAGAGGAGAAACTGGGTATACACACATTCCTGATTCATAGATATAACGAATTATTTAGCTAACCCAGAAATTATTAAAAATTGGCGCATTGAGAAGTAGTATATATATATAATTATTATATATATATATATATATATATATATATATATATATATATATATATATATATATATATATATATATATATATTTATGTGCGCGTGCGTGTGCGTGTGTGTGTGTGTGTGTGTGTGTGCTGTATTTGCAATTGCATAAATGTTAGTTCATGCCCCTTTTCACATAATAGCATAGATTCTCTGCTAACATTCTCTGCTTATAACAGTTTTTTTTTTATTATCTCATTTTGGTGACTTTTATATAACATTCTCTTTGTGACTTTTAGCTTTTTCTCAAACATCCTAGTATTATTCCAAATTGATTATATTTTATCTGTAATCGTGCGGTTGTGCTACGAAAAATCATTAATCTTTAGGAATAATCTCTAAAGTAAATAACATAATGTTAGTTCTTAAGTCCTAGGTGTCTCCCAAAGTGATATTTTAAGTTTTATTTATTGTTATTATTTGCATCTTCTTCTTTCACTATACGTCCGTACTTGTGTTTACACGCAAAATGTCACTACTTCCATTATAAATATGTTGATCGTTATATTTCCCTGTGTCTTCTAGACAGTGTTCTCATTTTGTGTTTTTCCAATATTTTATCTGCGTCATATATTCTAAATGAGGTAAAGTTTCTACCTATTCATGGAGTTGCAGTACTGAATTTGGTTTAATAAAAAACAATTAACCGAATGATCGAAAGCACACACACACACACACACACACACAACACACACACACACACACACACACACACACACACACACACACACACACACACACACAAAATATATATATATATATATATATATATATATATATATATATATATATATATATATTCCTATTTTACTGATATCCATTGCATTTCCCTTTTAACCGACTAACTTGAATGAGAGAAAGATATAAGTTTTACAATTTTAATTGTTTTAATTCGTGTAGTATTAACAGTTAGAATAACTTGTATATATGTAAATGTGCATGATTGTCATGTCATTGTCACAAACAGTACGATACAAAGTCTGAATTGTGAAAGGGAACTCCGTTTTTAAGGTTTAAGCAAACATTAATTATAAATACCATAATTAAATACACTATTTTAGTTTTCAATATACATTAGAAGTTTTTACCTTCTTCAACCCCTTTAAACAGGTGTATTAAATGGAATAATTAACACAATAACTATATTACAAAAAAACTAAATTATTTGATTGCTAGCTATATACAGCCAAATAAACCAATGGGAAATCGAATTTGTAAAAAGTTAATAAAGGGATTAGGTGACATAAAAAAAACACATAAGCTTGCGTTTTGTAACTGTAGATCAGTGCTGTATGTTCTTGAATAATTCTTTGCTCACCCTTGTTTACATGCTTGATCAGTTCGACAGGAGAAACTCTATCATGGTTGGTGGCATCCCCGAGTCCGAGGATGTATCATCTCCTGAAGATACGGATCAAACGGTAATTGATCTGGGCACAACTTTAAACCTTAACATCACCAGCATTGACATCGCCAGATCGCATAGAGTCGGCAACCGTGACCGTGACTATTAAATTTGAAAACAAGATCAAATTTATGAAAGCGAGAATGAGCCCGAAGACGAAAAAGGCAGGAGTTTATGTAAATGAAGACTTGACGAAGCATCGTGTCCGCTTATTCGCCCTGCAAATTGTGTCTGATGAGATGCTACATAATTTATGTGATAACCTGTAGATCGAAGCGTGAGGTAAACACTTAATTCCATCTACATGAATTAACTGTATCTATATGTATCACCTCTGCAATATAAACTGAATATATAATACTGTTTTTACAATTTAGTCTTAACTTATTTATAGCTGATTATACTACTTACTCTTCTAAACTGGAATAATCCAACTTACATACTGATGTATTCCATAACTATGTTAGCCAATCTCTGCACCGTGAACTGTATAATGAGCAATAATCTACTACCATGTGAAATTGTGTCGGACTATTTCCTACATCTTAGTGAAACTATACAGTCAGAAGTATCATTCATTGTTTATGACCACTGCTTATTGCGATGTAACACGTGGCTCACCGTTTATTCTGTAAATATTCAAATGGTTTTATTCTTTGTTTCAAGTGTACAAATAAGAATGAATCATTCCTTGTTGTATTGAATGGGTCTATCACGTGTTGCTCTGCATTAAGATGTTTTATGCCATACTGTACATTGTTCTCCTAATGGCCATTCCACATGGTTGGACCATTCTTTGAAGTCATTCACTATATCAATATCCAATTTTTATTTCCAAAATTAAATTAAGCATCAGTTATTATCTGCCCACTAGAAAGGTAGATTTTTCCCACCTATCTAACATCCTTCATGCACCGTTATTATCTTCAATCGTATATACATTTTGTTCAGTTCTTTAAATGCTTAAACCGCATAGTCAATATAGTGAAACATGTTATATCAGATCTGCTATTGTTTGAATGTCTGGTCGTGTCATCTAAGGTAAATGGATACATATAACATTTCTCTTGACCAGGTCCAAGCAGATAACAGGTATAACTTTAAAATTATATATGCATTGCCGGATTATTTCGATGAAAATGGACATTCGCCTCTTGGACAGGGTAACCATAATAAATATTATGAACCTTATCAATTATCCCAGAGGATCTAAGGTACAAAGATGGCTTTGTCAAGTTTTCATTTAAATTGTAGAAGCTTATCGTCAAATTGGGATGCGTTTTATAATCTTCTATGTGATTTACATAACAAGGAATTTTCATTTGATGTAATTGGAGTGAGTGAGATATTTCCTGTTGACAGAGACCCCGCATCGTTCTCCCTGGACATCACAATATTATAACGCGCTGTAGAAATGATGATGGTAGAGGTGACGTGGGTCTATTTATAAAAAACTATATTTTAAAGTTAGGGAAGACTTGAGTTTAATCATTCCACATGTTTATGAATCCCTGGTTGTCGAAGTGGAAAATGGATATCACAAGAAAATAATCGCTAGTTTCATTTAGAGACCCAACACTCTACCATCTGCCGATGTTGATGTATTTACATCTACTCTGTTTGATATTATGGAAATTACCAATACTGAGGGTAAATCAAGCTTGATTCTTGGTGATGTTAATATTTGCTTATTGAAATATGGAACTAATGATAAAACAAGGGAGTATGTTGATGGTATTCTATCTGGAGGTTTTTGCCAGTTATTCACAAGCCAACCAGAGTGACCCACATGTCGGCTACTCTGATTGATCATATATATTATAATCTGATCTGCAAAGAGACACTTTCAGGATTTATCTTAACTGATGTGTCGGATCACAAACAGAAAATACCGATAAACTTCCATTCATTATTAAAGGTAAATTTACTGAAAAAAATAATAAATTCTGATTGTCCTAACTCCGCTTATGATAAATCCTGGTCAATCTATAGAACTATATTCAACGAAACATTTCCTTAGCCCAAAATACGGTTCAATAAGAAATACATGACCCATGGGTCTCAACCGGAGTATTGGCATCTGCCAGACATAAGGCAAAGTTATTTATAAAGAAACTTAGTAAACCAACCGAAGGAAATATTAAATGCTATAACAATTACTTGAATTCAAATAAATTCAATAAAGCCAAGTGCGAGCTAAAACGAAACTATTACTCCCATCTCCTAGAATTAAATAAAAACAATATGAAAACTGGGTGAAATATGGGTGAAATTCATACTTTCCGGTATAGAAAATACCCTATTGCATGAGACAATTGTACAACTGTTTCGATGATTGTTAAGAAACTTAGGAGAAGGGATATTGGATGATAATTACTAAAATGTTCTTTGTCATTTGGTTTATTGATAAGTATTACATTTTCCGTTTTCATTGCAGATAGGACAGGTGACCCTGTTAGTGATCGGTTCATTATAAGAGAAATAGGGTTTACTATTGCATCGTTAATTCTTTTAATGAAACGTGAACTCAGTTGGTCTTGTCCCGATCTTTTCTACGGGTGCAAAGAATCTATGATTTTTCAGATTTGTTTTCTGGTCAGTTTGAACTAGGTATATTGGATTACCATTCAATGTGCCTGGCAAATATTCATGATATTCTTTTGGAATTTTGGATATTGATTTTGCAAGTTTCGAACCTACTTCTGTAAAATAGTTATATAATTCATCAGCAATTGTTTTAGGGTATGTCCACTTTTGGTTATCCATGCGGAAATTATAAGGGAATGTGCTTTTGTTTGATCTATCCCGAACCAGAGAATTTCGAATTTGCCATGTCTTTCTAATGTCATGTTTACGCCGTTCAAATAAATCGGTGTAGTATTTCGTTTTAATTGTCCTTTTCAATTGATTATACATATCTCTGTAGTTAATAAACTGTACATAAAGATAAAATGTTCTCGGTTTATTTATGCATTTACGAAAATAGCTGATCCTTCATTTGTGACGATATCATCATACCTTTGGTCATCCAAAGTTGTCTGATAATTTGCTTGTTTAGAATAGTGACTGTTTTCTCTGGTGCAAATTCGTCAATGGTATTCACCATCTTTGCTATGAATAGTGCACATGCATCATCTATAGTGCTGATGATTGTGGGTGTCCAGTCAGTTCGAAGCAGTCCATCTTGTATGTCGCCAATACTTTGATCATTTAATGTTCGATGAGTAAAAGTTTGACAACTTTCTTTATTAATACATGTAGCAAAGATTCTGCAAATGTATATTATCTTAATTCATTAATTATTTATTCAGCAAGTCAAATCCTATACATTTAGTTTTCCTGACATATTTAATTTAATAGATACTAGTAAGATTTGTATTTAGTAAATATTGACATTACCTGTGTTTTCACTGAAGTGACACATACATATATATTTGATAATAGTCTGACCTCCCTTCACACCATTTGTGTAAACATTTAATCGGAATGCTCATTTGGGGTATAAAACATTCCCCTCCAAGGCCCAAATGTGTACACCCTTTGAGTTATTGCGTGAGTTTACCATATGTAAGTGGTCCAGTACTTAGTCGAAATGTGCAAGTAAACACACGATGTCACGAATTTTAGGTGCAACTAAGCAGAAATAATCATTTCAAAGCCCCTAGAGCACGCAACTAGTGACTAGGAATATCCAACAGCGGAATACAAACACATCATTTCTTTACCCGGAAGGCTTTGTTGAGTTGATAACAAACACTACCTGTCCTGATAAATATGTGACAAATTCGTTCCTTTTTATATTGTGATACATATCAGTACTTTTGAACAAATTATTTTTCCTGAGACAGGCGAAAAATAGAACACAAAATTGCCCATAATGTGGCCCAGTAATGGGGCAGACAGGTCTAACAAACTATTTACAGCAATTGTAGATTAATATTTGATGCCTGCTTCACCTGAAAAGTGTCAACACGATGTATACCCTGACAGTACGTTATAGTTGCTAATAAGTTTTCCCTTGTGTTATTTTAGTTGTACTAACTCCCATTACGACATTTATACGCAGACACACACACACACACACACGGAACGTATGAACGGAAACGTGTGAGGATTATCTGTTAGGTTCGGGTAAATCATAGTATTTACTCAGGTTTGAGACGACATTTCGTTGTAGTCCAGTAATAATCCATTGTGCAGTATTGCTACTTTGTTATTATTTGAGTTAAATCACTTCACTGATTCGATACGGAGTTCGTGTAGATTGCCTCGCGTGGTCAAAACACTGTAATGTTTGTTAACATGCCGAGGGCCTATCACAGGTCTAACTTTAAGCTCAGGTTAGAGAAGAACGTGCGAAGCCAGACGAATCCTACGGCGTATCGATATATACGGTTCATGTAGGTAGGATTTACTTAGTTATTCGAACCCAGAATAAAGCTGAGGTCAGCATCTGAGGTGTGGAAATGTTTTATATACAGGTTTATTTTGGACCACAGAAAATTAGTTTTGAATGTAAACTGTGGTGCCAAGTAGTTATGATATGTATGCAGTAAGTCACCAATGAATCACACGCATGTGTTGTTTACTGCAAACTGTAGTATCAAATGGTATGTTTTACGTGCTTCCGCTTTTTGTACGTAGCCTGCATGTAGCCGCTTTCCTGTTGGCGTGAAATATTTGTCTCCTACGAAAAGCGAATTAGCTGGGCCCCACAGGTTGATGAGTAGCCCAGGCACATACATAGGCCTACGCACGTATGTATCGATCTGTGGAGGTGTGGAACATTTTATATTTAGATTAATGCATGTATAGTTTTGTTTATATTTAGATTTATGGAGGTAGGTCTCAAAGGATGTTTATATATGTTGATGCTATGTGCCTGTTGCCTCTTTATATGTATCTTAAAAACACACACACACACACACACTAATATATATATATATATATATATGTGTGTGTGTGTGTTGTGTGTGTGTGTGTGTGTGTGTGTGTGTGTGTGTGTGTGTGTGTAAATATATAACAGTGTCAGTTACGCTTCTTTTCAACATATTAATAAGGATATCAAATATGTATGCAACCAATACTAATATAATACATTACAGGTGTCTCACCACTCCCTGCAGCTTCTTCATTTTACTTTACCTACAGTCATACATACATCATAATGGCGTCAGGATCACGTAGTCATGGATAAGACAGCTAGATCCATAATCAATCCAGTTCACAATAGAAGCGTGCGTTAGTGCTCGTGTAAGTTTGTGAGTGAATACATATATTATTAGTGAGTACATTATGTCTTTATATATGTAACTGTAGTCTCATTTGATAAATTCATGGATATTCCTTCTTAGAACTTAGTGACCAAAGTCATAGCGTCACTCTGTCTAGTGAACAAAAATGAACACCTATAAGCGAGAACGTTTTACCAGTTTTATGTAAAAATCCAGACTGTTAGCAAAAACATTTCATGCACCTTATCTTTTTTATGTGACAGCTGACGCTATAATTCTACAAACGTTATAATAAACTAGGTTGCTAAGCAACGTGTGTTTATGTCGGGCCTTTATTGTCAATTTATCATTCAAACCGGGATGAAAATATCATAAATACCCTGAGGAGATTTAACAATAACCATATACTATATAACGTAACATTTTATGTTGATGCTTATCAATTGATTGTTTCATTTACGTCTACGTCGGTACTTACTATTACATTACCAGGTTATAGTTTAGAATAGGTTCAACATATTATAATTTGATAATACACAAGTGTCTGTATAAGCATTTTAGATAAAAAACAACATAGAAATTGAATGAGTTAAATATGAAACCATGCTAAAGGAATAGGAACAAATAATTTAATAATAAACTGGATTCCCGATATTTGTTAGAAATAAGTATATTATTTATGATTATTTCAATTTGACATCAAGCCAAAGGAATATATATATATATATATATATATATATATATATATATATATATATATATATATATATATATATAACATTAATGATATAACTTGTACTAATATGACGTTAATAATATATAATTGTACTAATATGTATATATACGTTCATTAAGTACGATTACCGATAATGCCAATATAACGCTATTGAGATGCCAAGCATTCTTATGTTTTGTAAGAAAAAAATCAATTTTAATGAACCCGTTGTCAGTAAGCATTACGAATATACAAATATTTGTGATAAACGGTTCTTCACAGAAAACAGAAGCTGAACCGGAAGTTGTAATCTTCTAAAAAAATATTATATCGTTGACTAATTGATGTAGGCCGTTTTAAATTCGATTGTTACTGTAAGGATATTTTGCGGACTGATGTCACCTCATGAACTACCGTGAACAATTTTAATGTTAATTTCTGTCAAAACATGATTAACGTTGTTTGATGAATCAGTCATTTTGATATAAAAATCTATGATATTTATGTACAACGTTTGACATTCTGTTACATTTTAGTCATTCATTTTTTCATTAATTAATATAATCTATCAATTAAAAGGATAGCCAATTAAGTAATATTTGCATTACATTTCAGGTTATTCATCATTAGATCAGGTAATCTGCCGAATTATATGGTTGTTCTTTACTTCTCCTTAGTCCTCCATCACCAGCCCTCTCACTTAATTGCTAACCTCCACGTGTTTTCAATATAATGTTTAATAATCCTGGATTAAAGCTCTGTTTGTGGCAGATTATACTGTAACACAGGTACCAATAGTCCTATCAGCACCCGAATAAGTGTGAGGGAACAGTTGATGAGCTGGTAGAAGCATCAAGTGGCCAAAATAGTATTAATCACCATCTTGGCAAAAAAACACATCACCTTGAGACTGGAATAATTAATACCTTACGTTCGCATGATAATAACATATATTTCTATTCCCCATAGAGAGAGGGATATAAACATATCACAATAACTCTTCAAGTTAACTAAGAACCTGACAGGAAATAACTGAAATGTAAATTTTCCATATTTTACCTCTTCTGAACTACTTTCGCACAAGATGTGCATTTATTTTGATGTGAGAAACAACATTGATAATGAACAAAAATGTTTAATGGGAATATACTCGAAATGTTTCGACCAACTTCTGAAGTTGAGGGCAAAGAAATAATCACCAAGTCTCGGAACAAATATTTGGACTGGTCACTTAGCTTTTGAGGAAATGTGTGTATAATCATCTGCCAGCCATAACAGCGATTATGAAATAGTCATTGGGTCAGCCCGTTATCGTTTTGTGGTTGAAACATAACACCACTGTTTAAGAGATCTAGGTTCGATAAAGATCATATGAAGTATTTCCCGCTGTTATGGTGATTTCCGGCTGTCACTCACCCATAGCTGTCCATCAACATCCCGGGCTAGTGGGAAGACAGCAAATACGCTACACCTGTCCCCCAATTTACATTCTCTTGGCATTGTATTATTAATGTGTTACATTTAATTTGATATATGTATATACATGCAAATTGGAAATAAATTAATTTGTCGTTTGTATTATCGTCTTAGTTCTAACATTCGTTTCATATCAAAATTTACTGAATAGGTAGTAGCAAGACCAACAGACGAGCGCTTTGAGCATAATGTCCTCAATGATGCTTTTCTTGACGAAGGATATACGGCTGCATTAATTATTGCCGGTTTATCTGCATATTATGATGTAATCAATTATCCGATAATATCGAAGCGTTTAGAACTTCCTTTTGGTATCAATAAATGGTCTTAGCTTGCTTACGGTCGTACTTCACCGACTTAACTTAGTCTGTTTCAGTGGTAGATAAGACATCACAAGATGTAGGTTTTCATTTTGGTGTGCCACAGGGATTCGGTGTATCAGCAAATAATTATCGTATGTATACCAAACCAGTTGGTGAAATTATTAAACGACGCAACATTAAATATTGTTTTTGTGCCTATGATATACAGGTTTACTTGCCTTTAAAGCGATGTGATAAATGGTAAAATGATGCAACCTCATTTGAAGTTGTATTAAAATCATACGCATTTAGATGAAAAGATTATGCTGAAATAGGATAAGACCGAATTCATTATTTATTTTTATCTAAGAAGCATGTGTAGATAACTGAGAATCTTCACATCAAGGCAGGATCCAGTCATACAAATGTTTCCGTGTATGTATGAAATGTATGTATTAAGTTGGATGATACTCTAGGAATGGAGAAGCAGATGAATTATATATCTAGTCCTGTCATTATCAACAACGATAATATGGCAATGCATTGTTATATATTACAACGTTTCTTCTGGCAAACTACCTACAGCGAATGCAAAAATGTGCTACAATTCTTGCCACACGCACTGCCGACAGATAACATGTAATACTAAATGAAACAACACCACACTATCTAAGCGATCTGATCAAAACGTATATACCAGTGTGAATGCTGCGATCAGAGTCCTTTTCACTTTTGACTGTACCAAAATCCAACACGGCAATGTACGGAGACACATCTTACCAAGCATCAGCAACCAGGCTGTGAAATATGTTGACCAAACTATATAACACTTGCAGCAAGTAAAGAAATAGTTTGTAGGTTCATAAAACCCACATTAAGCTGTTTATAATATATAATATAGTTTATTTATATATCGAATGCATTTCTGCTATATGAGCATAGACCATGTTTTAATTATATTTGGAAATGTAAAGCGGCTTAGACATATATACGTATTAAGAGACACACACATACACACACACACACACGCATACACGTATACACATACCAAAACACATACACACACACATACCTAAATACATACACATATACATACACATACACACACATACATACACACACACATACACACACCGATACACACATACGCACATACATATATACACGCACATAGACACACACATACATGCACATACATACATACACACATACATACAAATACGCACACACTCACACACACCCACACACAAACAAACAAACACAAAAACACCCAGCATATATATTATCTGTATTACTCAAGCTATCGTACCAAGCCAAATAAATGGCGCTGCATCAATGTAGATGTTAGTACGTTAATTGTGTTACCAATGCATAAGTATTTGTGTGAAATAATGCAAGATGATTGATGTTTTACGACTACTTTTGTGCACATGGTTGGCTAAATGGGCCGAGCGACCTCTAAAGGTAACGAAGCGAAGTCGAAGATGAAACACCCTTCAGATATGCCCATGGCGAGATTCGAACTTAGGTGATAGAGATATGTGGTCCAACACGCTACCAACTAGAACACGGAGACGACCTGTGAAATAATGGATCATGTTAAATCGTGTTCGGATAAAATCATAACCTAGGATGAATTATTATTCTATAAATAAAAGCCAGATAATTATGGATAGAATGAAAAAGAACTTTCGTAGTAGTTCGATAATATGGATAATTAAGGAACACCTATTTCTTGACTCCCCTGCTGAGTTAGAAATGTGTGTAAAGTATGTTACATAGAAACGACATAAGCATATTAATACAATGATTTATAACAATGGTATAGACGTTTACAATTATTATTATTATTATTATTTAGTTTTGTTGCTCTTATTGATGCAGTGATATAATTATAGTTACATTTGACATTTTACTTGACTGATGAGATACTGCGTTTGCCCTAACTAAAGCATAGACAGTTCTGATTTCAACTAGTTGTAGCCATCACAACTAATACGATATTAAATGGTTCTTAATCAGCGCAGTGATTACATGATTGTGCTGTAAACCTCGTGGTTGTTAATTTGGAAATTAATAATTAAATCCTCAGATGCCACATGTTTTCTGTATCCTATGCCAACCAGGCTGATCAAAGCTCAGATTGACATCTTGCTCCCGACTTTCACCATTATAGTCAATGAATCTCTCCCCTCGGGACTGTTTCCCACTTATATGAAACAAGCTAAAACCTGTTCTAACGAAACCTAGGCTTGAATCAGAGGTCCTTAAAAACAACAGGGCAATCTAAAATCTTCATTTTCTATCCAAATCGATAAAACGAGCTGTTGTGTCGTGAATCATCAAACATATGACCATTAGTAAGCTACACGAACCCCTACAATCGGCGTACTGAGCGTTCAGTAGTACAGAAACAGATATGTCCGTATGATTGATGATGATTGATGATAAGAAGGCTATCATCTTGGTTCTTTTAGATTTATCCGCTACATTTAACACCGTCGACCACAATCTAATACTGTCACTTATGATGACCCAGTTGGTGAAACTGTGCTTAAACGTCTCTAGCCAAGATTCAACGAATTATTATTATTAATATTATTATATTCTGAAGACAGGGCTATAACTTTGAACTATAATGATTTCCTTACAACACGTTAGGCCTCACTCTATAACAAAGATAACAACGTAATCTATAATCATTCTATCAATGACTTAATAGTCCAGTATACGTTATGATACATATATAAATATTATTATTAATTGTTAGTATAATTTGCTTGTATACTATTATCATTCAGGGAGGGGTGTACGTTAGAGTAAGAGCCCCTCTTCTAATTAAAGTTTCGATATACTTCGTGTTTCATTCAGAAGTACCATGTTTAGCACTTTTTTTCCAGGCACAAACAATAGTCCGGTCTAAAAGCACATAGAGACACGTGATGGATAACATTTAATGGAGTATGAATGTGTTCTTCTATAGTGCATACTACGTTAACAGATTTGGTCGTCCGATTTCTTAATGATATACGAACAGACATTCATATGAAATGAATATATATCCAATAGTTAGCACTTTATGATACACTCAGTATTGTGTATGGGGAATTCAGAAGTAATTACTAACATGTAACAGTTAACATATGTTAAGCTAATAAACAATATATGTATCATGACCAAAGCTTGCTCTAAATATTGTGCAACTGGTACAGGATGGTAATTTATTATTGCCAGAGACGAGGGGTTTTGTTAATAATTGATGTAATTACGATACTATTAGCTGTCTCTTTAAATGGTATCATTGAACAGTTTTATATGCTTGGTTTAGTTTGGACTTTATTATCTAGTCAAATGTTGTTGTATATTTAGGCTCTATTTAGGATTATCATTCAAATATTCATGCCTTTGCTACGGAATGGTGTACCCACAGAATATGTCGAATTATTTAAGGCCACTCCGTATGTCGCATAGTAGTTTAAATACATCGTGCTTAATCTCGTATGCTAGTGTTGTCAATGTTTTCTAAATAATAAGTAGGGACGAAATATAATAATAATAATAATAGTAATAATAATAATATTAATATTAACAATACAATGCAATCGTGATACCTAAATTTATGTAATGATTGGATAATAAATATACTGCCACCTCCACGAATCATAATATAAACACATGCATGTTTTTTCTGCGATCAACTGTTTAGCATTCAGATTTCATTAATTACTTCTAAAAGGAAATATTGGACTCCAAAGGTAATACGCATCCGGCGTCAATAACACAAGTTGAATTTGTTCTGATCAATCAAGCTAATGCCAGTGGGGATTTCATGCTTTGTGAACCGATGTTATTGATCCGAATCCCAAGATCAATAAAACTTAGTGGTGAAGGTCAAGAACTGTCATTAGCCAGTTATATGCATCATTGTACACACAGCTATATCAAGGACACATCTGTTCAGGTTCTTCCGTTTATATTCCCAAATCCTTACGCCGACAACACTCCCACCCTTAAACACATATCCAGAAACACACACACACACAATCACACATACATACACATACTCACGTACTTAAACAGCCGGGCACACACATTAGATAGTGTCTTCGGCATTAAAAATTAAAATTAAAAGAAGTTATATCAGACAACATTAAGTAATTGGCTGACTGATTGACTTATTAGCATGTTAATATGTTAATTCATCATTACTTTAGATCATGTTCAGTTACACTGATAAATGTGCCACCTAAGTACGTACACTGTGTAGAAGTGTTATTGATATAAGATTTAGTAGTAATATTATTAGTATTATTAGTACTATTTATATATTTATTTATCTATTTATTTAATCAAACTTTTAGAAGTTTAGAAGCTGTTTGAGATACCTTACGGTATTTATCATTTTGTAATTAAGGAAATATTAACTAAATGTTTAATATCAGTATTCGACGTGGGCATATCTGAAGGTTGTTTCGCTTTCACTTCGTCTCATTACCTTTGGAAGTCGCTCGGCCCATTTAGCCTACCTTGTGCACAAAAGTGGCCGTAAACATCAATCATCAATTAATCAATCAGCATTACTACTGCTACTATTACTGCTACTACTTCTACTACTAATACTACTACTACTACTATATAATTATAATAATAATAATAATAATAATAATAATAACACTGTTATTACTACTTCTACTGCTACTACAACAACGTACCACTACTACTACTACTACTACTACAGGTAATCTTAGACTTACACCTTTGATTAGTTACAACCAACTGATCGTCAATTAATCTGGTCGTATGTCGGCTTCTTTTATAATTCCTAACATATATTAGAGTATGTAATTATATTATGATCAACTTTAAGTCGTACTAGCGGTCGTAAAGTCGAAGAGTTGTAGGTTACGTATGTTGTAAGTAGACCATTACCTGCACTAATACTAACCATATTACTATTTGTTCTACTATTACTACTACAACCAAAACAACAACAACAGCAACATTTATTACTACTACTACTACTACTTTTAATAATAATAATAATAATAATAACAATAATATTAGTAATTATAATAATAATAATAATAATAATAATAATAATGTCCGAAATAGCAGTTAAGTAACATGCCTGGCAACCTTAAATGAAAGATGTGCATATGGTTTATAAAATTTAACTTCACAACATATGGCATATTCAGTGAAGAAAATAATGCCATTTGTCTGGCTGGATGAAAGATTCTTACTCTAGTGCCACCCTCGGGATTCGAACATCCGACCTGCTACACAGCATGACCACAGTCATGGGCACATAGTTCTACCCATGAGGCTAAAGAGGCTGGGTTTGCTTTTTAGTAACGCTAATAATCAATCTACTCTTCCTTTCCTAGACAGATAAGTGGCGTATCCTGAGTGTGCATTTGTAAGCGCAGTGTCATATTTCTGAGGCTCTTGAATGAGGAAATATGCTGTTATGGCTTAGGCTAGACGCCATGGAAAAGACCACAATCATATTAACTCGCCACCCTAACGAAAAAGGTGTTCATAATATTGTTAAATGTCTATATACCAGGAGGTAGCGTTTTGTGACCTAATATTTTATATATTTACACTAAGGCAGTTGGTGATATAACGAAATTGTATGACTGTTATACTGTGATACTGGAACATGGGAATGCATTGTTACGTAATATTCCTCTATTTGTGGCAAATTATAGAGTGTACTTCCAGTTCCAGTTTTACTGAACACCCAAGCTTCATTCTCAATTTTCGGTGGTTGCATTTAATACATGAGTATTTGTTCAAGCAATGATGATCCACTGCAGTATTAATATCATTATTACCCAAAGTACGAACAGTAGCAGCAGATCATAGGTCACTTTGTAAAATTTTAGGTTTAGTTGCGACAATAGAGTTATCTCAAATGCTGAATTACAATAATTACAAATATTATTATTTTACGAAGACGATTGCTAATTTGAATTGTAGATTTATATTAATCAGTTCCATAATGGGATAGAGACAATCCCCTCTCACACTAAACTCGAACGCACAGAATTGCATACACCCACGTACACTTACATATAGACATTTACACACACACACCCACGCACACTGCTACTCAAAATTCATATTACTAGTTTCAATTCTTATTTAAGTAACCTTGATGTCGTCTTCGCAGTTTGTAAAAAGACAGGAATGATTATTTAGGACAATCGTTTATTTTATTGTTTGCATTTGTGTCATGGCTATTGGAACATAAATAATATACCTTTTTATAGATGAGTTAATAACATATGGTTGTGTTATGATGAAAGACACTACACGCCCTGTAGCTGTAACATCTATTAACATCTATTAACATTGAATAACTGCCCGGCTGCTGTTTATTATCCAAAATAACAAACATATATTAAATAAGATAGTATGCTTTATCTTGTTTTTGTTAATGTTTGTTTCAAAAAGATGAACGTGGTTTTATTAGGATGGCATAATACAGTATAGTAATGTCTATATCATCTTTACTACATGAACTTGATATCCACCAATTGTTTCTTACAGAAGTTATCCCTGGCTAAGCGCAAAAAAACTAAATCATTATCCCTCTCTGTAATGAAACGGAACATATACTTTGTGATTAAAAGCGATTATGAAACAACTTACATAATACTATCCAATGTTAATATTAATTGTTATCCTTTTCCATATTAAGCATTAGTTATCTGTGTATCGTGTACTATTTATTCTTTCTTTTGTGCTGTATTTGAGGGGAAATAAATATTTCCTCATTATGTATGGTTCCCACAGGTATGACTCATTGTTATGTTGATGAGGTATTTGATCATCCAGCACATATTACTAAACATATAATACTGTAGTTGGGAAGAAAAGTGAATATTGAGCTGTATATTGCGTGCAATAATTACGTCTTTGGTGGGATCTCGTTCAGATGTTCTCCAGCTGTGCATTTAAACGACCGTTTCAGACACGGTACGCTTTTAATACATAATACGTACTCCTAACTCGGGAATACAAGCACAGCATCGCTTCCCGAGCAGCGGTATTGGGCATCGTTCAAGTAGGTGGTGTGTTTTATATAACAGCTTTGGTTGCATATAAAACTCGCCTTAGTAGTATCCGGAAATATAATTATCTTTCCTAATCCCAGTATATTATGTTTTGGTAGATTATTTATGGAAAGCTCTAGTCTGCTTGTCATAAATACATTTAAGAACGTTATTATTCCTACAAGTGTTTGAATAGCAGACAATAGGTATGGTTTAAATATGTTAATACATAGCTTTAACAGCACCGAAGGTAAGACAATATTGTGACCTGCTTTAGAAAAGATGGAAATTTGTTAATAGCATTTAAATTATCAGTTTTCATACTAGTCGCTTAATGACGCTATCCGATGTACAGTCTGACCTTTAAATACTGTGGCAATTGGGGTATAAAGTGTGTATAGTATTGATTTAAAGAAATATGCAGCAACTGAAAAAAAATACACATAGAACTGCTTAGGCAATTAACGTAACATTCTCCCAACTGCCGTGATCTGACTTGGGTGTTTTATTCTCAGAAACCAAGACTGTAGGTGATTCGTCTTTTGTTGATTGATAACTTAGGGAGTTGTGAGACATTCAACATGTCTCAGCAGGAAACGTCGCCATTCTGGCCTCAGCTCAGTGTCTAATTCACCTCGAATAAAACCCACACACATACTATATGTCTCACCGTTTCTCCCTGAATACGTACACATTCAAATACACTCACAAATACCCACACCTAAACTCTCACATACAGAGTAAATATCGGGCATTTACAATTTACAGTGATCACTTACCATTGTACAACACTTAGATAAATATTTTATTACAAATATAAACAGTACATATTGATATTTGAAAATATGTAATACAATGTTATTGTTTGTTATTTCTTACTTAGAATTATGTTTTTCCAGCGAAAGTTTCAGGATATGTGAATTTTATGTATGTATCGATGTAATCACCCTGTGAGGAATATATTGATGGATTTGAAAGACTATGGGTATTCTGGATCATGGTGAATATAATGAAATATGATTATTATTGCCAAAATGCTAAATGTACGACATATGGGGTCGTTAAGCAATGCATTAAATAAAGCAGGAATTTGTCAGCAAATCGACTTCAAACGTTCTGATTATTTAGAGTGTTCAATCAGGCACACCAATCACAGTTCAATATTAGGTATGGCCACCACGGGCATCGTAGAGAGCTTGTATTCGTCGAGGCATGCTGTCAATCACGGTTGCCAGGGTTTGAAGGGGCATCCATGGTGCGTGTTACTTTGGACCACGAGTTCTCTATACCATTCATATCCGGAGACACTGCTGGCCATTCCATGTGTGCGATCCCTTCAGTTTCCATGAAATTGACCACTGTGCGCGCTCTGTGAGCCCTGGCGTTGTCATCGTGGTACACAAAATTGTACCCAAATATCAGACAAGCAAATGGCAATAACCGTTCCTCCGGGATCTGTAGGTACTGATACTGATCCAGGTTTCCATCGACGATGTAAAGGTCACATTTGCCACCATGGTGGAAAGCACCCCATATGGTAACTCCACCGCCCCCTGCTTGGACTCTAGGTAGGATGCAATCTTCATTATAGGCCTCACGTTGATATCTGCGGACCCGGATACGACCATCTATCCGGTAAAGCAGGAATCTGGATTCATCACTGAAGATGATATGCTCCCAATGACCTGGTCGCCAGCGGAGATTGTTTCTAGCCCAATCCATATGCATCTGTCAATGTCTTTGCAACAATAAAAGTTTCTTCAGAAGTCTCCTGGTGAAGTAACCTGCACGGATCAATCCCAGATTCACTACCATCCTGGATACATGGGCATTAGTGAACCGTAATCATTCAGCACGAAGGCTTTTTGTTGAATTGGTACGCCCATTTCGGCACAAACATAGCAGATAACGGGCTTCTCACATAGAACTGCTTAGGCAATTAACGTAACATTCTCCCAACTGCCGTGATCTGACTTGGGTGTTTTATTCTCAGAAACCAAGACTGTAGGTGATTCGTCTTTTGTTGATTGATAACTTAGGGAGTTGTGAGACATTCAACATGTCTCAGCAGGAAACGTCGCCATTCTGGCCTCAGCTCAGTGTCTAATTCACCTCGAATAAAACCCACACACATACTATATGTCTCACCGTTTCTCCCTGAATACGTACACATTCAAATACACTCACAAATACCCACACCTAAACTCTCACATACAGAGTAAATATCGGGCATTTACAATTTACAGTGATCACTTACCATTGTACAACACTTAGATAAATATTTTATTACAAATATAAACAGTACATATTGATATTTGAAAATATGTAATACAATGTTATTGTTTGTTATTTCTTACTTAGAATTATGTTTTTCCAGCGAAAGTTTCAGGATATGTGAATTTTATGTATGTATCGATGTAATCACCCTGTGAGGAATATATTGATGGATTTGAAAGACTATGGGTATTCTGGATCATGGTGAATATAATGAAATATGATTATTATTGCCAAAATGCTAAATGTACGACATATGGGGTCGTTAAGCAATGCATTAAATAAAGCAGGAATTTGTCAGCAAATCGACTTCAAACGTTCTGATTATTTAGAGTGTTCAATCAGGCACACCAATCACAGTTCAATATTAGGTATGGCCACCACGGGCATCGTAGAGAGCTTGTATTCGTCGAGGCATGCTGTCAATCACGGTTGCCAGGGTTTGAAGGGGCATCCATGGTGCGTGTTACTTTGGACCACGAGTTCTCTATACCATTCATATCCGGAGACACTGCTGGCCATTCCATGTGTGCGATCCCTTCAGTTTCCATGAAATTGACCACTGTGCGCGCTCTGTGAGCCCTGGCGTTGTCATCGTGGTACACAAAATTGTACCCAAATATCAGACAAGCAAATGGCAATAACCGTTCCTCCGGGATCTGTAGGTACTGATACTGATCCAGGTTTCCATCGACGATGTAAAGGTCACATTTGCCACCATGGTGGAAAGCACCCCATATGGTAACTCCACCGCCCCCTGCTTGGACTCTAGGTAGGATGCAATCTTCATTATAGGCCTCACGTTGATATCTGCGGACCCGGATACGACCATCTATCCGGTAAAGCAGGAATCTGGATTCATCACTGAAGATGATATGCTCCCAATGACCTGGTCGCCAGCGGAGATTGTTTCTAGCCCAATCCATATGCATCTGTCAATGTCTTTGCAACAATAAAAGTTTCTTCAGAAGTCTCCTGGTGAAGTAACCTGCACGGATCAATCCCAGATTCACTACCATCCTGGATACATGGGCATTAGTGAACCGTAATCATTCAGCACGAAGGCTTTTTGTTGAATTGGTACGCCCATTTCGGCACAAACATAGCAGATAACGGGCTTCTCTTTCTGTTGTCTTACGAGGACCTCCGGCTTTAGCTCCGGGTGTGGGTACACCCGTCTCACGATTTCTCTTAAGCACCCATGTGCCATCCCAAGAGTTTGGACAATGACCTTCTGTTTGGAACCTATACGCTACATGGCAGGAACTCGTCGATAAATTCCTTTATTAAAATGACGGACCATGATGTCAAGAAAGTTCCCCAAATATTTCAGCAAATTTCGCCGGCACACCCGAGTACAACTAGAAATATCACTAGCTCTACCCCCTTATTTATAGAGCTTCAGATATCACGCCACTTGGAACTGGGTATTTTATTGGTCACGCACTCACTCAAAACAATGCCACGTGTTAATAACGTATGTAATATACTCGTAACGTATCAATGATTACGCTGATACCACTGAACAGATCATAAACACTAACCAACTGGTCCTAATATGCTGTTCCAGAAAAGAATGCAACAGATAAAAATGTATTACATATTTATTTCATGTCTGTATATGGATCTCTTTAACATGATAAGACACAATAATTTAATACGTAATTATATGCATGAATGATTATGTAAGCATATATATAAATATGACCTTTCCTTCTATCTATGGATAGATATCAGGAACAGCATAGACCTAATTGGCAGTTTTTAATGTTTATTTTCCTGACATCCTTTGGAATGGACATTCACGCAATAGTACAATACGAAATTCGGAATATAGAAGCAACTAATACACATACCTGCAATTAACACTGTGTTTACATAGAGGTTTCTCGAAGTCTGGTCCAATAAGGGTGTTGTTTTATGCAGTTTGCGTGTTAGGTCTGGCATCACACACGTTCATAGTGGAAGATGAATGTCAATGCAACATTTAAGGCTTGTTTCTGGCTTTAGATCAACATTCTTCTGTACGATGTTAGAAAGTTATTGTGAGTAGTCAGCCCTAGTTGCTACTAATTCATATGGAGAGTGAAGGCACGGAAAATAATAGGCCTCCAAGTGTGGAAATAAAACTCTCCTTTTCACCGCCTTGGCTTACGCGTCGTCGCAAAAGTCGAGGAACCCCTTGCTAGCAGAAAGTTAATTAGGCAGATTAAATGTGGCATATTATCAGCAACAAGTTTAAAGACAATCCCAATACACCATTGTCAGTAAACCAGTAAAAGCTTTTTTTAAATGTTAATCAATTTAACAGTCAATACACCATCTTCCCAAGTTGCATCTAAATGTATTAGTGTTATTGCACTCCCTCGTAGTAGAGAAGCAAGGGATTTACTAACAAATCTTGAATTTTATAACATCTATGTAACTCTTTACATGATGATCAGCAGTTTAAGATCCCATTATGGACAAGTTGTCTGAATGCTTAAACCTGTAAATTAATATGTTATATCGCAAGGTATTGGTGTATTAGCGTTCACAGAAACGTGGCTTTATGAAATAAACAGCTCACTATAAATGAGTTGGTTACGGAAAGTTATGAGGTGGCGTTAGCATATTAAAAAATGGAGACTGGCTGTCAAATAATGTCCATTGTGGAAATATCGACTCTACCATAAGCATAAGTGAAGTTATGGCATATTTTCCAATATATTTCGTCCCACTTCTTCTAAATACAATGGCTTCAAACACTCAGTGTTATTTGAGGAATGTTCTTAAACATTAGTTATTCTGACTATTATCTCATACAATGTCACAATAAATCGTTATTTCCATTTCCATGTGGATAATATGTATGATGTTGAAACTCGCAGGTTTTGCAGCATTTTGATTTATACCGATCAGATCAGCATGTCAATGGAGGAATTTCCAAGGGAGGCACCTACTAGAAGTCATCATCTCTAGAGAATCGAGCTTTCGTATGGTAGGACCTCCTCTTGTTTGCATCATTTGTTTCAATAGCAGCAAAGGTAAATCCTTAGACGATCATCTAGCTGAACAGGTCGTTATTGAAGGGGACAAGCCCGACTACACATAATGAAGGATCAGATACAGAAAATATCGCGGTATAAATATTAAAGAATATACGGAGGATTTACAGTTGAATCAGTTGATGAGCCGGTAGAAGGCTATAACAACGTTGTCCAAAGTATAATTTATCACCGTACTCACTTTTGTTAAAACACCATCACGATTAATTTAGAAACTCCTTGGTATCCTGATAAGCTTAAATATGTTCAGAAAATGCAAAACAAAACAAAGATAGCCTGGTTCCGAACTTCCCTAAATGTGTATTTTGAAATATACCGAGGTCTCTGTAAAATGAATACACTATTAGTAGGAGAGAAGGAGTGTTTTTATTCCACCAAGTCAAAGCAGTGTGGGCAAGATAAAAAAATACTTCACATTAACTAGGAACTTAATGGGAAGCAATTGAAATATAAATATTCCTGGCTTACACCTACAGCAATTTCTTTATAAAAAACTAAGAATCACCAAGAATAATTCTGATTCACCAAACGATAATTGCAATATAGCAATGAATGCTGATATTAAATGTAATGGGATAATCGTTTGAAGTTTAAGTCAATGGGATAATCAGCTATTCTCCGAAAAAAGTCATGTGCCTTTAATCTACTGCCTACTTGGATTTTGAAGAAATGTGCAGATCAACTTCCGCCACTGATAACAACCTTTGCATTCCAAATCAACTATGCAACAACTATGCAGCAACATCAGTACGTTTAGCACCCTGTATATTAAATATAATGGCTCTTTCAAACAATGATCTATCTCACAATTAGATCACTTAGATGCGTGTTATAGGTGAGGTTTCATAAAGACGCATATTTCCGTCTCACGTCCAGGACATATTCCATCCATTGAACATAAATGTTATTTATGAAACTTGAGAGGGTATTCATGTGTAAATAATGAATATACATTCCCTAGCTCTTTACTGGACCATATGTTTATTTATTAATCGGCCATATAGAACATTACACTACGATAACATCCTAAACTATGTATTTGTCTGGGAGGAGGCTGTGAGCCTTATCGTCCATAAGGCTGAGTATTGTTGAACAAATATACCCCCACCTGTTAAAGTTAAAACTTTAATCTTATCTTGTTTATATTTAATTTAGCTGATTGCTGCTTCAAACGATATAGCATAGATGGTACATAATTTAGTTATTGCCTTTCTTTCATTTTGTCTTCATAGAGTTTATATCATTAGCGTAGGCCTATGAAGTTCTAAACGTGCCGTAATACACTGTAATTTAAATACGTTCTTACAGCTTATCAAATACGTCTTTTGCAAAATGATCGCTTACCTAAACATTAATACACAAATAATAATGATAATAATGTTAATAATAATAATAATAATAATAATAGTTATAATAATTATAAGAATGAAGCTATGATAATGCACTTACACTATTAAAAAACATTCAACGTTGCTGTAAAGGTAAAGTCAAAACCTAAATATTTGATATGCAAAAATCAAATAGCACGTTTGAACAATAATCATCATTTATCTGTGAAAACATTTCTAAAAGGTGGAGTTTTAATACCAATTTTGAAATTTTCGCATTTTTAATAGCTGTTGGTGAGATTTACAAGCAAATGTACGTGGAGTCTTTTTACTCTTTAGTAGTATAATACTATATGTAGCAGTTCCCAATAAACATATACTTACGAAGTATTTGGGTTTGGTTTAAAATAAATGTAAGTTCTGTTACGATTGATATGCGTTGCTGATCCAAACTGTAATACAGTAATACGTATTAATGATAGTACCCAAGAGGTTCACAGTGTACAATTATGCTTAACCTTTGTCTTGTGGCTTGGAGACACTCCCTGTGTTTGTGATACAGTTCAACCATGAACAATTATGAGGAATGCGTAGCAAAGAGGTATATATAATGTTGTTCTTTATCTTAAGGAAAATGTGAAAATCGTTCCAGTGTCTACATACATATTGCTGAGAGGTCTTCATAATCAGATACAACTTGTTTGTATGAACATAGCCAACACTAACATGATGATCTTTCCGGATATAGATGAGTAATCCAATCCAGAGATAATCTTATTTCGGAGTTTGTAGGCATTATTTCGTTATGACGTAACTTTAGAATAGGCTAAAAACATCAAACATCGTTTTGTTTATCCAAAGTGGAATACGTAGGCTGTCCTCTTATCAACCTCCGTGTATGTTTCACCCTGCACTCTGTTCTGATAGATTATGGAGCTTCCAAATAATATTGCTAACCCATGTAAGGACTTAATTATACCACATCGCAGATAGTATATCTGAACCTTACCTTTCATCTAATAAAACCAGGGCAATAATTTATGTAAAGTTAACTATGACAACAAAATATGGTATGAGAAAGAGAGACGCTTGTTAATTACGATGTCAGCTATTATTCTGTCATTATGTCTTACCTCTGATCATCTATCTCATCAATGAAAGTGTTTATTCCCATCAACCTCATACTATCTATGAAGGAAAGGTAATGACAAAACAATAGGTGACAGCATCGCTTCATCAATAGAAAATACAAGAAACACATCATCAGCTGGAATGGAACTGATTGCTCTGAATTTCCACAATGACATATTGTTGTATTAGTAGAAAATAAAAAGTGTAATTGCTTTTGATAAAATACCAATTTATTTTTATTAGAGGAGTAACATTGATTAACTCAACTGTTAAATGTTAAATATTAAATATCGTTCTAGTACTTGGAATAGCATCCTGTTTATATCGTTATGTGTTTATTCTTTGATTTTGATTTACAGTTGTTTTAATAATTTAGACTAATACCGTTTAAACAATGTACGAAACTAATTTCTATACTCACTATTGTATTTCCAAGCATATACCAAGTACCCTAGAAACACAACACAGACAACGAGGAAAATACAGTCACCCCAACATCGTAACAGGAGAATGAATCATTAAATTTGCAGGAAGCAGAGTGTTAGGATGCGGTGTTGGTATTACAATTAAATAATATCGACCACACAAACGGAAGAACAGTGAAACAGGGAGAGCTAACAACTGATATATGATTATTTTATATTACTTATTTAACTAGAACTAAGTCTATGATCTTAGTAGATAAGTACCAACAGCCTTTTTACCAACTTAGTGTAGGTTCTAATTCTCATTATGAGATTTAGGATATTCCAAATCAGATTTTCTCAAATTACAGCATTGTATTTGTTAAGTTCATAAATACGTCGAATATAATAGTTTATGTATTATTAGTATATTCTCGCTATACATGATACGGAGATGCACGCATATAAGAATTTTTTTTTGCCATAGGTAATTATATCTTATACATGGATGAATATATTTCGTAAATAGGGCTTGGACAAAACAAATGAATAACAAAGAAAATGTTATAATATAGTAATTGTCTTTATGTAGTACCACCGTGTTTATTTATTTGTTTATCACCAATTAAACATTTCTGTAAAGATGGAAAAAGCTTTGGAATTGTATATTACTGAAAAAACTAAATGCAGACAACTGCTTATCAAATCAATTCATGTTGGCAAAACATATACCGTAAAACACAACATATTCTTTAGGCAAATCAGTATAACTTCCTATGTTAAAATTTGGTTGTTTTACTGTTATCGTTTTTGGTTGGTGTGAAGTAGGTGGCTAAACATTTAAATAACCACGCCTGCATCCTTCTAATTGAATTATTGAATTTCGTTATTCAGAAAGACAAAATATCAAATACGTTAAATAATCACCCAGCTAATTAGACATACTTACCCGGTTTTGTAATAACATACTAGTGTACATATTGTAGTTAATAAGACACAATACATTAATTTCTTACACCTAGTTTAAGAGTCGATGATATTAATTTATTATTTAATTTATTAATCATTTAAAATATGAAATTACTCTCACAATATTTCATTTTTTCATTTCCTTAAAAATGTGTAAGATGATTATATCACCAAGCCATACTCATTTGCTAAGGTTCTTTCCTGAAACAGGTTCTACCCGTGTTAAATATGCAAATGCACACCTACTTGGATAATCATATACAAATTTGCATAAAAGATTAAATAGTTTAGTTGAAATATATAATACAACATCCTATATCTGTTGTTATGTCTTGATTGCTTTCATATATCACAATCTTAGACCCATAAATTATAGCAATTTGAGGTATTTGTGGATGTACATAAAACAGTAGCTACTTCTCAGATCTGTGATTATAGTTTATGTGATATTTTAGGGCTTGACTTTGTCCTAATATAATGATATAGTATATGCCCTTATTTAAGGATGGTGAACTTCCACAGTTTGAAGTGATGGCCATATATTACATTAATTAGGCTAAATTGTAAGCTAACATACAAACAGAGTAAAAGTATGTATATAGTTATATATCTTCGAATTATTGTAAATATGTAAATTAGCACTTAACTGTCTTACGTAAAACATTGTTCATGGTATATAAATGTTTCACAAAATCGTGCATATTAAACCCTAAATAAAAGGGAGGAAACAAGATAGACGGGACAGCAGACAGACAGACAGAAGAGAGAATATATATATATATATATATATATATATATATATATATATATATATATATATATATATATATATTATGATGTTATTGATGTTATTGATGAAATTATCTGATATGTCAATCCCAGTTCGATGGATAACACTTTGTGTCCGCAAAGGAATTTTGTTAATACTTCTAGCCCGGCCTTAATGGTTCAGATACGTCACACTTTGAAGAACATCCAAAATTTCACTATAGGCTTTTATTTATTGAGTATCATCATTACAATAAGGCTAATATACTCCCATTATGGTAAGATAGGTAATAATATCACATCCTATAACCCTTCTATACTGACTACATTATGCTTGAATCAGTTGTTCGATATGCGTTTTGCAACTTAACTCAATTATGTAGCTAATCCACTACGTAATGTATCTTCCGGATTAACGCTGGATTTAACATTAGACCATCGGTCACTTGATTTAAATTATGTATTTTAAATAGGTAATTCGTTCGCTGATAGCCAATGCTGACGCACACACCTCAGATAAAAATCGTTAGTTTTAAGCATTAAACGCATAACGTACTATGAGGTATCTTCAGAAATATCCTGATAAACTTTAAAATTTAAAGCTACAAGTGATAGCAAATATAAAACAAAACATATAGACTGAAATCGAAAGACAAATAAATATCTCGAAATTAAATTATTGCAGGAGGCAAGCAACAATAGACAACAACAATAATAATGCAAATTAAATGTAATTCAAGATTTGACGATCTAGGATTTATTTTATCAAAGCAGACACTTATTGAAAGGTATCCCGATTTGCCCGGTTCACTGTAAACCTCGACAATTACCAAGCCGTTAGTATTCAGTGAACCGTTGATAGGTAGGCTTCATCATATTATTTAGAAATATTGACATTGAAGCAGTGACTCAATGAAGCAGTGACTCAACGAAGCAGTGCCATTCGCAGCTCGACACTGTCGCTTGTTACTTGACAGACCTATTGTATAGTTGAAATAAAGTCTGCTAGACGTAGCAGCAAAACACACTGAGAGTCTTCTGTGTGGGAAAGAACGCGCGAATGGGATAGTAGAATTGTTGCCGTCCACGATATCGCTTTTACGTACAGGCGGCAGTCGTAGAATGCTATAGTATGCTGAATAACACATGGTGTCCCATTGTTGTGAAATTTAGCCAACCTTTCTCGAGTAAACAACTCGATGGTTCCTCCCATTCATGTACTTAGGTTATCACGTTAATGTACGATATTATTTTATAACGTCGATGAGCACGCTCCCTTGGATATAAATAACAGGCTAACATATAGCTCATGATTAAATAATCTGAAGTTAACTTTTTTCTTCATGTTTGAATGTCAATAAAACCAATTAGTTTTTAAACCATGCTAATTATACAATATCTTAATATCACTTATTTTTTTAACTACAAAATAGACAAATAAATCAGGTTGATTAACCGCTGCAAAAGGCCTTGTTCATTTGAATGCCATAAAGCTGACCTTAAAATGAGATTGGTCTGTCTGTTGTCCAGATCGCAGATGTGAACTCTTAAATTGTTTCAAAACATGTAATCAAAGAAATTTAGTTAGCGGTAAAACATTATTTTCTGTTATTTTTACCTCAGGTTACAGATCGATACCTCCTTATTTACTTTGAGCTGTGAGTATGTAGGGTATGATGAAAGACATATACCCAGGAATTAATATCACCGATAACAGCGTTTTCAGATTCACTATCAGTGAACCAATTATATATGCATGCCCTTAATGTTATCTAATTTAACGTGTAATCTGTAATCTGCTAATAATTAACTGATAGTTCATAAGTCCAATATTGACCAAATGTCTAAGTCCAGCGTGGTTTGGTAGATATGTGATATGGATGACGTTTAATGGACTATGTACTTTGCCACGTAGTTTATTGTGTATGTCTGGTTTAGATAGAATACTATTTATAATACCCTTGGCTCCGCTTCTACAGCCGCGAAGTATAGGGGGTATATTAGCAATATCATCATTCCTAATGGACCGATAAACAAACTTATCAATCCATATGTTGTTCTACTTCAGATACAATCCAATGTGCATTAGTTCTCCTCTATTGTAGGCCATTCTGATCACAGAAAGTCCACCATAAATTATTACCCTACCAGGAATCAACTTTAGGAAGAACAACAATCAATCATTGAAATAACCTCTATGTAGTTCCCGTGCCTAAGTTAACAAATAATTGATATAGCACGTGTGTTTGTTCACCAGCTCTTGGGAGCTTAGCCGCAATGCTGTCGGCATCGTTTGGGTCATAATTTCTTTGATACTTAAGTAATTCTAGATACCTCATAACCAATCTAATACTTCTAGATCAATGTTCCATGAAAATTGGTTTTATTAAAACAAACCTATTTTGAGCAATAAAATAATAAAACAATATGATACAATACACTTTTAATAGGTTATCATAGCCGCTTCAGATACATATACACAAACAAGTGCAACTTTTAGGTTTGAACAATTGAAAGTTACATACGTTATTGAGATATTTTACCATTAATATAATTTATTCTGCAGTTGCCTTATTCTCTTCGTGTATTATATATGCATATTAATGATGTGGAATTCAGCTAATCATCGAGACATATGATTGCAGTGCAATCATCATTCCTTTATCTGCGTGATAAACACCTTCCTATGATCTTCATATCACTATCATGTGACATTGAAGCATAAACACAACACTATGAACTTATAATAACCCATGATTTGCTGACAAGTATATTATATTATATTCGCGACGTTGCACAGTCACAGTTTGTAGTATACCAAAATTGTATCGCCGTGTTACGCATTTGGTAAATTCCCAATAGTTTTCGGAAAAGGTTACTTTGATTTTGTTGGGAACAACTAGGTGAGTGTATAATTCAAGGTAGTGCTTCGATAAATGCGAGTTTTATAATCATGAGAAAGGGCGGAGATAATTCGTTCTGATTACGAAGACAGCCATTAAAAAGACATATTTGTGTCATCTGGAAACTAATGCAACATTTCGTTGAAAGGAGAGATACAAATCAAAATGAGAACAGTAATACTAATGTGTATATCATGCGAATACAAAGAAAGGGCATCGCTTACTAGGACCACCTTTCATAAAATAATGGCAGATAAATGATAATAGCTCAATTAAGCAAGTATTATTACGCTATTAAACTGATACAAATAATGTGTAGGCATCCATAAGCGCATTGTCAATGTAAACTCATAACAACATAAAAGTAAATAATTTAAATTGCCTAAATGTATATTTATCAAAACGTACTATCCTATGAATAAATGTGATATGGAATCTATTTATTTACTAGGATTTATATACATTCTGATGACCCCAATGACCCCAATGTATGTATGTGCGTTTGCGTATCTCTCTCTCTCTCTCTCTCTCTCTCTCTCTCTCTCTCTATATTTATATATATATATATATATATATATATATATATATATATATTTATCTATTTATCTCTATATGTCTGTATGTCTGTCTGGCTGTCTCCCCCCCTCTCTCTCTCTGTGTATGTGAGTGTGTGTGTTTGTGTATGTGTAGGTATGTGTGTGTGTGTGTGTCTCTCTGTATGTGTGTGTGTGTGTGTGTGTGCATGTGCGTGGGTATATGTGTGTGTGTGTGTGTGTGTGTATGTGTGTGTGGTATGTGTGTGTGCGTATGCGTGTGCGTGTTAACAAAATATGCATATACTACATTTTTGCAAAGCGTTGCTGAAAATAAACAGGCTCAGCTTTCGATTTGTTCCGGCACTTTAATTTTGAAATTCCGACTTATTTTCCACGTCGAGTGTGGAAAGATCAAAGGATAATGGTAATGCATTGTATGAAATTATTTAGTCTGATAAATGAACTGTTAAAATTGCATAGTTATGATCAGTACTTTCACTTTTTGTTAAATTTTTACTTATTCTGATGTTGTGGCTCTACAGAATCCATGCACACCTTTATGTATTACATGACTTAATGATGTTCTTATTTCAATATTTGATACATAGCTGTATCATGTCATTGATATTACACATATGCAACACATTATATTGTGACAGTTAATATACCCTTGTCAATATGAGATATAGTTTAGACAAAAACTATCCATCTACAAATAAGTTCATGGGGTTCACATCACTCAGTCAATTCATTTTCGGAAGGAAATAGGCTTATATTTAATTTGAGAAACAAGATGGTTGATAACATCTAACATTGGAGGAAATATTGTATGTGCAATATTCTTTGGATTTCATCCGGAAGCAAAGTGTTCTTGTTCTTTGGAAACCCCAATAAGTCGATGCTGAAAAGCTTTACATACTAGATCATGTCTCTAATCACGGGATTTATTTTGTTCTGGCTTGCGGTCTAGCCACATTACCGTTTTGATCAAGTACGACGAGTTTTGTTCTTACAACCATGTGTCTATATCTGAAACTCCATAGAAAATATGTAGATTACAATGTAATTCAATTAATTATACTTCAACCTCCAATCAAAATTACAACTAATTTGGTCCATGAATAAAGACGTACCCCAACATGGAAGATGAAAACACAATAAAGCAGATGTCATTAACTGCATCAATCTCATACATATAACTGTCTAATTACAGTCAACAGAGGAATAAAAGTGTAATAATCGGTATTTCATTCATGATTTTTCGGAGTTGATTACGGATAATTAATACATAAAATAACTTACTACTGAGACAAGTTGCACAAAACAAAGAAATATTTTCTTTCATATTCATACATTAGCATGCCGTCCAAATTTTCATGAATGAAGTACCCGATAACACATTGTTTCATTAAATAGTCCATGTTACATTTCAAATTTGGTACCAAGTGGTTTTGTATCAATAATTATAATTTAAGTGAAATATTATGTGGTACTAACATTAGAAATTATTTCTTCTTTGATAAAAAAACCTATTTTCTTCAACCAACTATCCAATTTTCTTAGCCTCCTACATTGTCAATGAACCAATATGAATGACATATTAGCCAGTTGCATAGAGTGGGGAGGTGTACACTAAGTATGTATACTGCCACGTAGATCCTTGTATGTATAGAGTGCGCCTCTGTTGTCTATTTGGTAGAGCGCTGGCCCATAGAATTGTAAACCACTGCCTTTTGTACAGGTTCTTGACAGAAGCGAAGCGTAAGGTAGTAAACTCTAACCAGAAAACCATGTCACTGTGGCAGCATCAAGAGCTGTTGATGTATGCACCTCCCAACATCTCTCGACCAGCCACCGCAGGGACAAATAGTTTGTACCTGTCTTGAACTGTTCTTGTCGGTGTGAGACCTCTATTAGTTCCCCGAGAGAGTGCCGCTAGTAACTTGCAAAAGCCAGCGGCACTTCAACCTTTTCTCTTAGCAGCTTCCATGAAATGTACAGGTGCACGAAATGCTATACCAGATCGGCCGTCGCCCCGGGTTACCCTGGACCGCGCTGTTCAGCCTCATATTCTGTCAACAGTGGAAACTCATCTAGGAAGAAGAAGAACACAACTACTGACAATTGCACAATGGAACGCCAGGAATCTGATCGACCGAAAAGGACCTGACTGATCAGAAATACGTATGACACTAGTAGCAATGGAGCTTGACAAATACAATATTTACATCACCGCCCTGTGTGAAACAAGAGTCTCAGATTCAGGTAGCCTCAACGACTTGGAATACTCTTTCTTCTGGAGTGGCAAACCTGAAGGCCGGAGTGGGCTTTGCTACCAAAAAGGATATCGTAACAAAGCTGACCAAACATCCACTGCCAGTAAGTGACAGCATTCATGAAGATGAGACGACTACATCTCAGTAAGGACAACTTTGCTGCAATCATCATCGTGTACACTCCAACAATGACAAAACTAGATTAAACCAAGTAGGCCTTCTACAATCAGCTAACAAGTGTACTCAGTGGCATCCATCGTACAGATATACTACTGCTGATAGGATAATTCAATCCGAGGACAGGAAGAGAAAATAACAAGAGGCTCTTGGTCATGGGTAAACATGGGATCGGGAAATGCAACTTCAATGGCGAGCTTCTACTGGTTCTGTGCTCTGAGTTTGAAGTAATAGTCACGAACGCTATGTTCAAGCAGAAGGTTGAACGAAAGGCCACTTAGGTGCATCCTCGTTCCAAACACTGGCTTATGATAGACTTCATAATCACGAGGTGTCGGGATAAGATGGACATCAACAGTAGCCAAGCCATATTTGGAGCTAACTGCTGGACCATCACCAGATCCTGAGGTCAAGCGTGGCTTTCAGAATACGACGAAAACACAACGGGCAAGGGAAAAGTATGCCGACCAAACTCAACACGGCAAAACTAAGTATCATCATGCATAGGGGGAGGTTTGAGAAGGAGCTGGACAGTAATCTCGCCCAATGGGAGAAGAAGGAAAACCAAACACCAGGGGAATAGGCAGCTCTACAGCAGTTTGCAAACATATCTTGGAAAGCCAGACAAAAATACCAGGAATGGTTCCATCCCAACGACCAGAAACTACAGACTCTTTTGAGCAGAAGAGACCAAGCCCACTAAATAGAGTTGCAAACTAGGAGCACTAGATCCACCACTGCAGCATATACAAACACCTGCATACTGCTATAAAAACGCACCCGTGCACTGCAGTCAGACTGGTGGGAAATAGGAAATTGGAGCTGCATAGAGCTGCTGACAGAAACAACATGAATGACTTCAACAATGGATTGAAGGAAGAGTGGGGAATCATAAAGAAGGGCCTGTTCACATGAAATTAACAGATGGAATGGAGATTCTTTATTCCACTAAGAGAGTTGTGGCAAGATGGAGTGAACACTTCCGGAAGCTACTCAATGACCATGGCGACATAGACCAAGAAGCTTTGAACAACATCCCGGAGCGCATTGATAAGACAAGCCTAGATCAGGTTCCAACCACGGATAAGATGGCTAGAGCAATAGCTCGCCTGAACAATTGGCAAGGCACCTGCCCACATTACACTAGAGGTAGCTTAGAACACACAGTGTGGCTTCAGAGGTAACAGGATCACTGTGGATATGATATTTTGTCTCCGACAGCTACGAGAAAAGTGCATTGAACAAGATCACTGAACATAATATTTATCAACTTCACTGATACAGTTGGGAGGACTTGGCTCTGATAGCTCCTGAGGAAGTATGGCTGTCCAGAGAAGTTCCCAACAATGATCGATGCACTACAAACCGGAATAATAGCGAATGCTAGTGTTGGAGGAAAGTCTCGGAATCATGCAGTGTCACAATTGGGGTCAAGCAAGGCTTGATACAGGCCCCACCCTCTTCTCCATCTTCCTAACAGCAATGTTCGACGAAGCTTTCCGAGGCATGGTGGTTTGCGTCTGCATACAGTCCAGAAACATCGCTGATCTATTCAACGTCGCACACTACTCGGAAAAGGGTAGGAGAGTTGCTATTCGCATACTGGTATCCTGGTAGCACATTCTACTGAAGCGATGCAGAAAATAGTGGATGATTTCTACGGTGCATCAAATAAGTTCGGCCTGAAGAGTAACATGAACAAGACAGAAATGCTGTATTAACCCAACTCTACAAGAACCCGAGAGGAATGGATCATGGTTGATGGGAACAAACTGAACTGTGTTCTGGAATTCACCTATCTCGGACGCACTACATCAAGTAATAGATGCATTGACGGTGATATACGGAGGGAGATGACCAAGGCTAGGGCATCTTTCGCCTACGTACGATCATAAGGATAACCTGGATGAACAAATTGACAAACAGGGAAATGCCTGAATGGACAGGACTATCATCTATGGAAGATCTTCTGATCAGAACGAATCAGACCAGCTAACAAAGCAGGTTCTCTACTCTCAACTGTCTTCTGGTAACAGAAAGGGAAGGCGCCCTCTTCTCCTATTCAAGGATACCATCAAGATAAATCTCAGGCTGAGAGACATAAAAAACCGAGTCACTGACATCACTCAAACAGCAGAAAGATAAATAGAGAGCTATAGTTAAGTGATGGAAGCAGTCTTTGTAACCAACTTTATTCCAAAATACTTTATTAATTCATATGATATACCATCTAATCCAGGCGACTTGTTAGTTTTGGTATATTTTAATGCCTCGGTTAATTCTTGCTTTGTTACTATACCTTGACAACTATCTTGGTGTTCCTGGCTTAATTTTACATAGCTTTCTTTTGGCATAACATCTTGCTTCAATTTATCTGAAGCAGATTTAAAACATTTACTTTGATGATATAAATTATCATAATACGAGTTAAATTCTGGCAAAATATCATTCATGTTATCTATAAAATTGTCACCTGCTCTCTTTAACTTATACATCGACCTTTTTGCTTGATTACTTTTTTTCTAAATTCAATAAACAGCTGGACGGTATATCTCCTTGCTCATACCCAAGTATTCTACCTCTTATTATACTGCCTTTTACATTCTTCTTGTATATGATTTGGATAAGGTTTTAACAATGTTGTAGTCTATCATATTCGTGTGGGTTTTTTTTTACCTTATTGTCCAATATAGTTATTTCTTCTTCTAAAATGTTTTGTTCCATTTGCTATTCTCGCTTTTTACGGGCCGAATAAGATATAAAAATGATTCTAAATTCCATCTTTAACATTTCCCAATGTAAATCCTGCGTTAAACCAACATGTTTATGCTCATTACAGTATTCCTTAATTACAGCTCTTATCAAATTCACATATTCTGGATCAATTAAGAGCGAGAAATGTAATTTGCAGTAACCTGGTCCCCTTTATAGATCAACAAAGCAGTTAATAGTGGCCTGTTTTATAATGTGGACTTATTGATGAACATTTGACGCAACCCTGTATAGAATCAGACACTAGAAGCATACCCAATCAACTGTGTATTAGGTAGTGATTTCTTCTCCAATTGTATTGTCTTGTATTTGGATGTTGTACTCTCCAGATAGCAATGATATTTGTGCTTCCGTTAATTCTATTAACATTTTCCTAAACCTAGTATGTGTCTTGTTTAAACTCCCTTCTTTATCTATTTGCACATCTAGATCAATATTGAAATCCCCTCCTATAATTATGTTATGACATTCAAATTCCATACGTTTTGTTGCTAAATATTCAAATAAGAGAAAATCATCGATGTTGGGGCCATATGTATTTGGTATGTGTATTTCTCTGGCACAAATACGTAATTGTATCAATAATATTCTTCCTTCCGAACTATATATCTTCAAAATGTCATAATGTACCTGTTTTTAATCAAAATTGCTACCCCTCTGCTGTCATACAATATTGTTCCACCCCATCTCTGTTCCCAGCTTTGTTCATCATTGGCAGTAGAATGTGTTTTCTGCAGTAGTTTAATATTATAAGTTTTGTTGTGCAGCCAAGAAAAGACATGTTTTCGTTTGGATAGATATCTAATACCATTACAGTTCAGACTCCAAATAATATACAATGAGTAATATAATAGTTGAGAACCCTATGTTAAATCCAGGTCCAGCCACAAAATGAATATTGAATATCATCTTATGTTTGGCATTTATATCCTAGTGAGACTGGCGTTGATAAAGAGTTGAAATAAAAGAAATAGCAAGGGATTGTGCATTTTACATAGTATATAATTATGACCGTAATTAAATGTTGAATATTTACCTACAGAATATTAGTGTAATACACTTGGATTACATATATGTGTGCACTGTACGCCCACACAACAGTGCACTTCCACACTGGACCACATTCTACATGTACAGATAGTTCCTTGGTTTTCATCATAGTTGAAAAGTTCCCTGCTGTAATTGGAATATTATTGGTCAAGTGATTGACTTGGATTTTATTTTGTGACAGTGATTGATATATTTTAGGCCAAGGTGATAAATTATACATTTCTCGCTATAAATGTATATTACACTGAACAAAACATGATTGAAAAAGAAAAAGAAAAATCAATATACATATAATTAATAATGAAATTGTGATGATTATTGACAAATCAGCATGATCAATAATCTTATCTACATTAATCATCTACATGTATACCTGTATCATTTCATTTCATTATCCATATACATATCCATACATACCAGTAAAATCCATATAGGCATTTCAGAGCTTCTTTCAATCCTAACTGTGTTTGCGTTGTAAAGTTCATCAGTATGATGATACTAATAATAGTTTTCTATGTGATAGCTATTAGCTTAACATAATGGGTCTGGAATGCGTGTTCCATAAGTAAATTTGTGGATCTTGTCTTTGGGGTCATTGCTAAAATTTTGCCGTTCCAGACCCAACCATCAACACACACTTCTTTCTCCTTTGTAGCAGCGAGCTTGTCCCACACGGATTTTACTAAGTCCTCATGTATGGACACTCCAGTTTCCTTGGCTGTGGTCTTTGCTTTAGCACAGCAAACTTGACATCATGTTGCTCAATTTTCACAATGATAGGTCTAGATTTACTTGGTCTTCCAAAGATGCAGTTTGCCACGGCTATTTGTTGTAGTGTGATCAGTTTGTCCCTCATAAGTGTTCAGACAGTGTCCACACCGCTTTTACCCTTATTTTCAGCTAGACCATAGATCTTAATGTTATTTCGCCTTGTGTACTGTTCATTTCTTAACACATTATCCTTCATCAATTCAAGATCATTTTAGCCGCATAACTTCAGTTTGTATGCTATCATTTTTTGAATGAGTCAATAAGAAAGTAAGATATTCACTGAAATTGATTAGTGAGTTCAGAATTATATTTTCAAATAGTCAATTACGGTAGGCTTATCACAGATCATTATATTATTAAAATTTAAATTTATACACCCATTTGCTATCTCGTTGATATCCATTCAGCATTTATTAAAAGCAAACTGTGTTTAATTTGTATTGTTTTATACTTGATAGTTTCCAAAATATGTTAGATAACCATTAATACACGCACTATTAATTGCTTAAGCTTGCGAAGCACAATGTTTCAATTCACTTCATTTATTTTGAGTAGTGATAACATATGTAACTTTGTAATAACCTATATTTCGGAATTCAGTTAAGCCCGCTGATTTATCGAAAATCAGCGAAATCCCCTACATGAGATGACTCAGATTGCAGTGAACGTCAATGAAGAAAAGGTGGTAATATTCATACTTAATGTATGTTTCTTAATCATTACCCGGAGCAGAAGAGCCCAACAATGTCAGTGACCGCAGTAATTAAAACATCAAATATTCGAAAGTTGCAAAGGACATAGGAGCCGTAACTAGGGGGTTGTATTAGTAATAGAGTAACACTTTCTAAAATGATCATGCTGCATCATAGCTATAATTATGTTGTTAATATTAACAGATACGATAAACCAGATGTTTTATCTCTATCAACATATAATTGCTATTTAGTTAATCATGTTAGGTTGTTAAAGATTACATATCTACTGCAGTCATGGAAATGAGAAACAAAGCACGGATACTAGGTAAAATTTGGTTCTCATTCCACATTTGTACATGTCTATTTCGTAAAAGTACAATTCTCTTTAACATAGATAAGATAAATATCGTAATTACAAGAAAAATAACGATTTTGAAAGCAAATAAAAAGGAAAGTAAAATTAGCTTATTCAGTGATGTTCTTTCTTAACAGAACAGTCAGAATAGAATACGTTATTTACTTTTTCTTACATCTGAACATTGGAATCGCATATAAATTTAATGTTTTTATACTGAAATAAATATGTTCAAATGTATTTTTATTTTTCGCATTTCGAAGTAAATATAGCACAACAAACAATTATTTTATTCCCTATCAGATACACTACCATACTGAAAAATGTTAACCACCAGCTATCATATTTCCATTAAAATGTTCCCTAAATCCTTAATTTCCGAACTTTCACTAGCCATTGCTAGTGTCTATATCTATCGCCAGGGATTATCCTGTGTTGTTATCTTTGCAAAACACCACGTGGTACTACAGCTTTGGTTACAAGTGTCTTGACCAGCCAACACACAAAATGTCAGATTCCGAAGAAAATATTGACATTTTCAGGGATATGAAGACCTACACGTTTGAACCACTCGCGAAAAGAGGTCACAACCAGTATTTATAGTGAGGAATTAACTGCAACAATGCAGACGTGGACCCCCAGAGCAACCACCTGCGCCGACATCACCCGGTACCAGTCCACAACTAGAGTTGGATTGCCGTGTATTTGTTTGTGTCGGTATAAGGTTAATTGCTAAGTCAACACACTGGATCCGAATGCGAACATTTCTCTCTTCCTACCACATAACGTGATTTAAAATAAATATTTTTCGGTACAAGGGTGCCCGGTGGATGCATGGGGATCTCCCATATGTGGCTTATACAGGAATGTGTTGCTATCGGTGGAACACCTACTGGACTAAATTAAACAGTTTAGTAGTGTCTACAATACACAGCCTTAAGAAGCTTTTAGTAGGCCTAAATGAATTATAATGTTTTGCGAATAAGTGCAATTTTTCTTTATTCACGGATATGTGAACTGGTGAACGTCCAATAGTTTTCTCCCAGGATTACCCTACCCAGGATTTCCCTATTATCGCTCATATATACCCGTTTTCTATTCATTTTCTCCATCAAACTGCTGATTCATTTGGGCATATTCTGTGAGCCTGACAGTCTTCATGTCATATCCAACGAATCGTGCCATAGACGGCGAAATAATGAACGTACATTCCTCGAAGTGGTAACTTGGCAATTTGGTTTGCATCGAACTCTGTTCATGTTTCGTAGCCAATCACACAAACAAGTATTGTTTTAGGAGAATTGATGTATACTCCATCCACTGGCAGATCTATCTGAACGGTTATTTATATGCGACACAATACACCATTTTATATGTTTAACAAAGATAATATAGAACATGTAACACGGGTTCAAGGCGACGGCGACTATTTGGCGTCTATATTTGTCAAAAATGGCATCACATTCCGAGGTATAATTGCCTGTCTTATTATTTGTCTATAACTTAAAAGTAGTTAAACATAATACAAACTAACTTAGATCAAATATTAGAACAATTAATTAGAATCATATTTATATGATGTAGATACGAAAAGCCATACTCTTGTTTAGATTTCGTCTTCTGTTGATATAAACGACATTTTCGTTTAGATGAAATAGTGTTAATAGATTTTCATAAATGAGGTTTGTTATAACCTTTTGTGGTGTTTCTTTATGTCAGGTGGTAAGTTTGATATCGGAAACATTTGATTCTTAAAAGTTATCGATATTGAACGTTTAATTTGTAAAAGAAAATTCAATTTGAGATAATGAACATTTCTATTTATAATATTTCACAATATATCTGCTGATAAACGCGGGCATTTAAGGGGCTAGCTTAAAGCGGACATTTATTCGCCTGAGGCAGACATTTACTTGCATGATGAAGAAATGAAATAGTGATTTTTCGCTAACGACTAACTCATTTTAAATGTCAACGTCATCATCAACCACGACAACTACCTTATTTTAGCTCGTTAATTCATAATATTCGCACAAATTGGCTCTCAATTCTCAGTACTCATAATGTCCCAGTTTATGAACTATGTGTAATGGTGAACGAAAGACATTCACTTAATGTTAATCATTGTAGAAAATAAAAGTCAATGGTGTATTTTCATTTAGCAGTAATAATCGGTTGACAGTTGGCGATTAATAATGATGTCATGTGATTTGAGCTACTGGCCTATTAGTTTTTGATGAAATATGTGAATCAACGTCTTCCAGTGATAACAGCCATTATCAATAAGTCAATGACTGAATCAGTGATGCTGTTGTGTTTTAAGCGAGCCACCATAAGACCGCTGTTTAATATATTTGTGTTGGATAAGGACGTTTTACAGAATAATCGTCATATTTCCATCTCCAAATGCATTGAAAAGAAGTAGCAAGGCGTATAGAATAAGACTTAGAAAACAATGACTTCCATGTCAGTCTGCGTATTGTAGAAGTCATTAAGCTTTTAGAATTTTCCTTTGGTATCAAGGAACATGCCTCAAATTGCTTAGCGCCTTACCTTACCATCCAACAGAACGGTGTGTTTCAGTGGCGGATAAAACTTCACTAGATGTAGGTATTCATCTTGGTGTACCACAGGAATCCGTTTTAGAATCAACCAATTACTGTAAGTATAAAAAACCAGTTGGCGAAATTATTAAAAGGCATAGTATTAAATATCATAGTTGTAACGATGATACGCAACTATGCTTGGCATTAAAGGTCACAGGGAAAAGTTTCCCAAAGTAGTCAAAACGTTAGTGATATATATTAAAATCAATTTCAATCAGAGAAGTAGTATTTAATTTGTTTCCTATAAGTAAAGTTACAGTGGTTTTAAGACTTGCTTTTTTCGCATCTCACATGGCCGAAACGATAATGTACGGAAAACGTATGATTGTGACGTCATCTTTGCTAAACAAAGACCCCAAACACTCCACGTGGTCTTGTTTAACCTATGTTACGCGTTCCATATTGGCTTTATTAAACATATAAAATGGTGCATTGTGCAGCATGCAATTGTGCAAAGGAACGTACATAAAATACCAATGATTAACTCATTATATCCGACGTGTACGTACCGTCAAACCCAGTCCAAAACAACAACAAACCTACGAAAATTAAAACAAATTGCTAAAACTACACCCTATATAGACCATAGTAGGCCACATATGGTAGAGCGCCATGCATCGACCGGGCTCCCGTGTACAGAAAATACCACTTCATTTTAAATGGAGTTATGCGATAGGAGGAGGGAAATACATACATTCGGGCCCAGTGTGTTGACTTATCCATTAACCTTATGCCAACACAAATAAATACCCACCAATCCAACTCATGTTGTGGACTAAGGCCAGGCTCCGGCGTCACAAGCCGCTACTCTGGGTCCACGTATGCGCTTGCTGCAGCTAATTCCTCACACTTATTGCTCCCTGTGACCTTTTTTGCTAGTGGTTTAAAACAGTAGGGCTTGATATCCCTGAGAATATCAAAACTCTCGTTGGAATCTAAAATTGTGTCTGTCAACTGGTCAGAACGCTTGTAAACAAGTTTGGCACTGGTAATATTTGGCAAATATCACGTCACACAATAACCCCTTGCGATTGTAGTGCACACTAACAATGGCTTGTGAAAGTTCGGAAATAAAGGATTTTGGGATAGTTACTTTGAAATGTGAAAGACGTTTCCCCTCACATTTAAAGCCATGTGATAAATGGGATAACTTTTCATCTTTAATTGAAGCTTGTTTTGAAAACATAATTATTTGGATGAAAAGCAGTATGACAAAATGTAATCAATCAATCAATCAATCAATCATCAATCAATCAATCTTTATTTAGAAAAATGATATGTAAATGATACTTAAAGTGAGTTAATAATAATTACATAACATTTTCCAAGAATCTCTCTAAACCTTGCGGTTGTTACTTTACATAATAATTAAACATATTTTGAGAAATGAATAGACTTCTATCTGAGTAGTTTGTACAGTAAGTGTCCAACATGCATCTTTATAGAAAGCTCAGTGCAACATTAGGGAATACGGATAAGGCCCAATTCGGGCTTTTTATTCTCAATCAAGCAGTTTGAAGAAAAAAATGAGAATATTCGTATATAAGTAGAATTCAGGTATATACATTATTCCGTCTTTGTTTGAAATCTAGGGCTTATATTAGATAACACTCTTATTCTTTATGTAAATCCGGGAGTCATCAAATATGAAATATGGGACTTCTTCGTAAGCACATAAATTATGGGACATATAACATTTTAGCTTTGTACTGTTGCATAATATCCCCCGCTCTGACAAATCGCCTATGACGAATGCAGAACTGTATTACTCGCAAAAATGAATATATTACACTAATTTTGTTACAGCTGCACTGGATTCTTATAAGTTTCAGATCACTGTTCAATATCCCTTGTCACAGATTTAAAATATTGAGTACATCACTTTATTAACGCGACATGAACCAAAAGTATGTACAATAAGGTTACAAGAGAAAAATATTTGAACGGTTCAGCTCCGAAACTTTTGAATAAGTTGTTAAACCTAATTAAAAATGTAAATGTAAAGGACATTAGAGCAATGTAAGTTATTCATTATATTATTATTATTATTATTATTATTATTATTATTATTATTATTATTAGTAGTAGTAGTAGTAGTAGTAGTAGTAGTAGTAGTAGTAGTATTACTAACTTCCAATTCATAGGGTAATCGATTAAAATGGAAGCTTCTTTCTTATCTGATATATAGCCACCAGTTGCACTAGATATTCATTTGATTGTTTTTTTCTTCTTTTGTGTAGTTTTTTTTTCCTGAACAATTGAAGAGTTTATAAAACGAATAACGTAGTAGACTCTTCATTTTCTATTAAGTAATGAACAAAGCTTCGTGGAGAATGGTTTAAATAAGCAGTTAGCTACTTTAGTAATTGGTAACAATTATAATGAAGAAGCTATTAATACTTACTGAAGGGTTATAGGTAATTCCTTTGCCTTACTGAAAACACAAAATACACGCATTGATCCTTATTGACAAGGATTTACCCACAACACAATATTCTAATTGTTGTTAGATCTCCTCCAGATATCACGTGACATCCAAATAAACTCTAGTTCTTACCGGTAGTTTGGATCCTGATGTGTTTTAAATATACGAAGGTGTAATTATAATATGTATCTATATAGTTTGCAGTTTATACAAGCAGATTGTACTTTTAGAAAGTGCTAAGTTTTAGTCGTTTTCGTATTAAATTACTTTGTTTGCATCGATGACATGATGGAAATATATACCATTTGGAATTTAGCAGACAACTCAACACACACACGTGCGCACGCGCTCATACACACATACACACACAAATACATACACACATCCACCCCTAGAGATGCATGATACTAGTGCGAGTAACTTACCAACTTGGTATATTACCATAAGGACACATATCCTTTAACTGATATGACTTGATCTGGATCAACCAATCCGTTTAATTTGATAACTATCTTGGTTCTCTTTGATAATCATATTAGTTTGTCATCTCACCATAAATAAATAACATCCAAAAACAACAAATAAATATCATAATACGACATCCAGTAGATATTTATTTAATCGTTTATTGTTTTAGAGCGAAATGACTGATTGGAAATCAAACCTTAGTATAACTTTATTAGCTGAAGCTCTTTTAGTATATACAGGATTTGATATTATTGATATTAAGGTACACGAAGATAACAAAAAGTGTGGAAGCTTTTACTATTAAAAAGCCCTCAAAATTCACCTTTGTGTGTATGTGAAAGTCTGAACCTTGTAGTTAATTGAGCAGTCCTTATTAATAGTTTTGACACATCTGCTATATGTTGAAAATCAGCTAATACATCTGTAAAAGTACGTGGGTGTTTATAAATTAATCCCAACGATTCATCATTTGAATCATGTTTAATAATCAGCACAGATTATTTGCATTTCGTGTAGCATATATGAAGCCATCATGAAATCGCATTTTGAAGCCTATGTATGTATTAACTACCCCAGCTAAAGTATTTTACATAAATACGTACTGATTTCTCCACTCTTATGAATTAATATTTGATCTCCGTTCCATGATAATATCTGCTTAGGGGCATGTATACCCGAGTGTGTATATTATATATATATATATATATATATATATATATATATATATATATATATATATATATATATATATATATATTATATATATATATTATATACTGATATAAGTAATCATTCTCTTTTGATGATGGCAATATTTTTCAGACTTGTATTAGTAGATCATGTTAACTTTCGGTTCGTTTTAATCAATTTAGTTATGTTAGATTTTGTTATATATTCTTGTGAACAGGACATAAAGATGATTATGATGACATATTAAATAAAACTACGAGCTAAGGTGTTTTACACACACACACACACATATATATATATATATATATATATATATATATATATGTGTGTGTGTGTGTGTGTGTGTGTGTATGTATGTGTATGTGTGTGTGTGTGTGCGCGCGCGCTCGTGCGTGTGTGTACAAAACAATGTAATTTAAGATTAATATTTTTCTGTAAATACATTTTTTTCGATAGTATGATTTATTGATTGGTTTGGTTTAGTATTGTGTTAATTTATTGACTGATTGATTGAATTTCTTACTTGGCTGATAGATCAAATTAGTGCGTGAATGATGTTCTAATAGTATATTGGATAGTATCACCATTTAGATAGCTTGTCATACTATGTATTTGGAGGCAGTTTGTAATGTATGGAACAGACTAGTAATCGTCAATAGGTATACAACGATTGATATATATATAACTGGATATTGTTAAGAGTGAACATAATTGAAGAATTAATAGAATCATTAATATTCAAATACAACATATGTATGCTTGACATTAGTTATCATTCTGAGGGCCCTCGTATTATCTAAATACTACAACGTGTCATATTAATACAATAAATTGGATTGGTGCCAACGGGTGACAGAGCATGAAATCACAACTGACTCCAGCTTGATTGATTATACTAGTTTGACTGGTGTGTGTTGCAAATTGTATTGCGTCTAACATAAATAGCTTGTTAAGGGTCTTTTGTGAGCTACGAAAAGGAGGATACTAATCACCAACAGTAAAAACGTCAATATCATGTAATATTGTATTATTTTGATTGGACAATGAAAACCTGGGGCTTATGTAAGGGAAATTATGATTTATTATAGTGATAATTATATTTCTTCATATTATTATAGAACTAATTTCAGTTACATTTATTTACTGCCAAACATATTTACAGGTGTTTAGTTAATTTGTAAACTTCATTGTTTAATGGCTTACCTAATAAGGGATAACTGCACCTCTCTACAACGATAACAATCTCTAAGGAATGTAATTTGCAAAAACAAAATATATTCACTTATTACTTTGCAAAGAATGACAAGGAAAACATACGCCCTTAGATCATAATTTAGATGCAAACTCTTTATTTATAATGCTTAAAGATATATACCATAATACGCTAATAGTAGATGCAGTTAGTTTTGCAATATAAATTGGTATACGATGTTATTAATACTAGATAATTTTTCAACAATATCCTTATCGAATGTCAAGGTTTGTATCAAGGGTGTTTCGAAATAGGGATAGATGAAATTATATAATGGTAATATTATATATTGCAAGATAAGCCTATGCATGCCTCAATTAACATCCTAGCTGGTTTTAAGGAATACGATTTCACATTTCCTGTTTGCTTATTAAAGCCCACGCACATTGGATCTGACTCCTCATTGCTTTTTACTGAGTAATTTTCTTTTTGGGCAGACATCTTCAATGGGTTTCTTAATTTCTATCGCCACCTAATATATATATATATATATATATATATATATATATATATATATATATATATATATATATATATATATATATATATATATAATATATATATTATTTATATATTAAAACGCATTACCAAGGTTCAGTGGTCTACTGAATAATTCATTGGGTTATTCTGAGTTGGAGCATGAGTGAGTGATTCAATCACCGAATGACTGCGTGGATAGGTGAGTGGTGTGGTGGTGGTGGGGTGGTGGTGGTGGTGGGGAGTGGTGTGGGTGGTGGTGAGTGGTGGTGGGAGGTGGTGAGTGAGTGAGTGAGTGAGTGAGTGAGTGAGTGAGTGAGTGAGTGAGTGAGTGAGTGAGTGAGTGAGTGAGTGAGTGAGTGAGTGAGTGAGTGAGTGAGTGAGTGAGAAATGTCCTTATAACATGAAATTACATACTGTTACTTGAGAATCTTTATTTTAAACGGGGAATGACATATTTTATGGCCTCCATTCATAAAGGTTTATAATACATATACATACATACTCACCTACATGCATACATACATACATACATACATACATACACACATACATATATATATATATATATATATATATATATATATATATACAAAACAATTTTGATTGTTAACTGTTCCTTCTCTATCAGTACGAATAGCATGTATAGTGTTATAACCTTGTAATTTATAAAAGTAAAAATTTGCATGTAAAACAGGGGTTTAAAAACCTTGTAATTTATAAAAGTGAACATTATCTACTGTAAACCAGGTTTTAGATAAACCAATAAGTGTGAATTTATAACTCAGACAATACACACATAGTGCAGATTCATGAATAAGTTTCGGTACACTTCGAATATTTTTACGCGTTAATGAACATGATACATGTACATTGATATTAGTAACACAAATATCCAATTGCACAAGTACTCATCTTCATCTTCATTAAGATCACAAATATCATCATTCATTTCAAATGGCTTAAATACTAATTCATACCGCTTTTCAGGCATGTGCTCTTTTGGTGTTTGCTGATTGTCAAATATAGAAAGAATAAATTCATTAACTTGTATGGTACAATTTAAAGGTAGCTCTTGTTCAATGCATTATCACATAAAATGTTTCCGGTCATATTTTGCTCCTTCTTTTTATACATTGTAAAAGATGTACCATCATATACATGCATACATTTAAACTACTGATAATAATTCCACCATGATTTGAATGAGTCAGAAATAGAGAATTGATATCAATCATATTTAGAATAAGCCTATATGGTGTCATCAACAGGGAAATATAATATATTAAACGCATACAAGAAAACAACTCTACAAGTAAAACATGATGAACAACGCTCCCAGACCATGTCTCTTCATGGTATTTTATCTGCTGTTAAGTTTTTGTCATTTGGTGTACCACAGGGTTCCAAATTCCGTTCTTGGTCCTCTGGTTTTAAGAATGTATGTCCATCATATTGGAATCGTTACACACAGATATCAGGTTAAATATCACTTGTTTGTTTATGACACACAGCTGTATATATCTCTGGATCCTGAAAACCAGTTACATTTCTCCTCTTTCTTGAATAATTTAGAACATTGTATTGCTGTGATTCGGCTATGGATCACTGAAATTCTTCTAAGAATAAATTATGATAAAACAAATATTATATATTTGGCATCACCAGAATGAGCTAAATCCCTAAAGACACCAGCATTACAGATGGGTGAATCTTAGATTACAACTAATGGATCAGTACAAAATCTAGCGGTTATTTTTGACCACTGTATTAACATGTTTGAAGATGTCTACTGCCATCTTAAGAAAATCTACTGTTTAAACGCATTCTTGGCACAAGAAGCACTTGTATATCTAGTCCATGGTTTTGTTACATATCGAATATACAATTGTAACTGTCTGTCATATGACATATTTGATTATAACATCAATCGCCTTTAGGGTATTCAGAATAGTGCAGTTAACATTGTGACAAATTCTCGAAACTATGATCATATTACCCCAATTCTTCAAAAACTACATTTTCTACCTGTTAGACAACGTATCTATTTCAGGAATATGTTAATAACATATACATATATTAATAATATCGCACCAGAACACATGTGTGAACTGGTTTCCGTTATAAACTAATCCTGGAAACTCAGGCCATCACGTCAGATATTATTTTATTGTCTGTGTCTCGGTTCAAGTTATATAGTGATTGTGTGCTTAGTGTTGCCCCCCCCCCCTTGCGTAATAGGTTGTCGGAAAGTATTATAAATGTATAGTCTCTTGAAAAGTTTTAATCCGTTTTAAAACCACAACTGTTCAAGGTTGCTTTCACAGATAAATAATATTTAAATGTTTAATTTATTAAAAGGTTTTTACAGACATATTATTTTGGGTATTATTATATTACATATTATTTGTACAGTGCCTTTGAATGGCTGCTACTAGTAAGGGCGCTTTATTCAATATAAATTATTATTATTATTATTATTATTATTAGCAGTAGTAGTAGTAGTAGTAGTAGTAGTCGCAGCAGCAGTAGTAGTGGTAGCAGCAGCCGCAGCAGCAGTAGTAGTAGTAATAGTAGTAGTAGTGATTTTAGTAGTGGTAGTAGTAGCAGTAGTACTAGTAGGATTAGTAGTAGTAATATTGTTATTAGTTTCCATAACATTTATTTAGCGCCTGATTATTGGAGTCGTCAGTTGCATACTTCAACATGCTGTTTTGCTGTTTATGTGCATAAGCTCATCAATTGTACAGAAAAACCTGAACAATCAAATGAACCATTACTGAAAGTCACAGATTGAGAAGTGAAGCATGCTGTAACCCACAAAGTGAGAGGAAAAGCTCCAGGGCCAGATTACGTCCTCATTGATACAATCAAAGGAGGGATATGTTCCACATCAATGGAAAGAAGCAAATATGATAATCCTACACAAAAAAGGAGATACAAAGATATACAGAACTTTTGTCCCATCAGTCTGTTCTCCAATATCTACGAACTCTTTAGTAAGGTAATGACCAACAGACTTGAAAGTGTCCTAGACAGCAACTAGTCAAAGGAACAAGCCGGATTCAGAAGAAGTTTCTCAATCATCGACCACATCCATACTATGATCTAGCTAAAGGAAAACTGCCTGGAACACAACACTGCAGGAACAAGGAATCAATAGTAGCTACATTAAATTAATAAGAGACATCTAGACAGATAACTACACAATTTGTCTGCATAAATATAGCAAAACAATAGAGATAAAGGAAGGGGTACGACAAGGAAACACCATGTGACCAAAGTTATTCATAGCCTGTATGGAGAAATTCGTTACGACCATAGACTGGATAAAAGGGGAACAATATTAATGCAGAGGCAATCAATTATCTACGATTTGCGGACGATATTATAATAATAGCTTACGCTGTAAAGAACATTTAAATAATGTTTCAAGAGCTGGATAAAGCAAACAGGAAATGTGGACTGAAAATGAATAGGAGAAAAACAAAGATCATGGCATGAACCACAAGAACAACCAAGGTGTACATGATGGTGTACATTATGGCGGGTTGACAATCAGTTTGGAATATGGGAGTGAAATTGTTACAATTATAACGACTTTTTAAATACCTGTGGACAGTAATATATGAAATTAACATTGATGAGAAGATGGAGTTCATTGTGGTGATGAATTGGAATAGTAATGACGCAAAATAAATGGAGTATTGGTATTGTATACTGGTCAGTGATTCAGAAGATTTGATTTATGCATGAGTAACTTCACATGTTTTCGTTCATTGTAGACAACAGAGCAAACCTCGCCACCGGCCAGCTGTGACTGTGTTTATAACACAATTGTCTATTACATCTGTCTATTACAACGTCTTCAAATGTGAATGAACAAACAAATCAATTAACCGACGACAACAATATTGAGATATTGTCTTCCTTATTAAGCAGAGCACCATCAGTTTCTAGCATGGAGGTTGACTCTACTGCTGAGACACAGGCACCGACACAAGTCCCTGCGCCGACCACTATTGACCAGACACTGGACCTCATACTATCTAAAATGGATAAACTAGATACAATGGTCAATTATAGCAACGCGGCCATAGCGGCTCTTTCCAAAATCATCGCCAAAGACAAAACAATGATTAGTGATCTAACGACTGAAAATACTATGCGGAAAGAATCCTTGAATGTGATGACTCTCCAACAGGACTCGCTGTCTTCGCGTATGTCTGATCTGAAATTGCAAGAATGCAGAACTCAGCTCCTGTTGTCGAATGTTCCAGAGACACGAAACGAACCTACGATGACATTTTTTCTCGTAATGTTGAAAAACATTGAAATTGACCTGGAATCCCGTGACGTAGCACATGTATACATAATTGGTAAATACAAAAAGCACAAGCGCAGACCAATTCTGATAAAATTCTCCACCTACTATGCCAGGCAACTAGTTTGGGACAAGCGAGCTTTCATACCGGGCCCAATGTACCCGAAGCAGGCTTACCCTGAAAGCATAGCCATTCAGAGACGAATTCTCCAGCAAATCGTCAATAAGGCCAGGTCTATAGAAAAGTATAAAGAGAAAGCTCATCTACGACACAATCGTATTGTCATCAGTGACAGGGCATACACTGTAGAACATTTAGCTTAGTTACCCAACGATCTCAAGGCTGTTGTTGGTTGCCACGAAAATGACAATATTGTATATTTCTATGGTTCACAATGTCCACTGTCTAATTTTTACCAGGCGAAATTCACTGTCGGCGGAAATGTGTTTAGCTGCGTGGAACAAGCCTATTTCTACCATAAGGCGGTTCACTACTGCGACAAATCCAAGTCGGCCCAAATACTGGCCGAGTCCCGTCCACATATCCATAAGAAACTTGGAGAATATTTTGGAAAAAGGGACTGGGATGATCCAGGAAAAGCACTAAGCATGATTGCGGAAACATTTCGACAAAATCCCTAGCTAAAGGCTGTTTTACTATACACGGGATCGCGAGAGTTGGCAGAAGCAAACCCCTATGGTTCATATTGGGAACGGCTATCGCTAGGAACAGTCTCTGGCCAGGTAATAAATAACACAATGGGAACAATCTTGGTGGATGTAAGGAGCATACTACGAAACCCAGAAACTAGAATAATCATCAGCGGCCATTGTGTTACTCACTTGACCGTATTACTGATACTCTTGTCCGTTGAATAACTGTTTATCATATTTGTGTTTATCTTAATTATGACCCCGTTAATATTCTAACAATGTTGTCATGGTTATAAATGTTCATTATGTGTGTGTATGTGTACATGTATATATATATATATATATATATATATATATATATATATGTGTATATATATATATATATATATATATATATATATATATATATATATATATATATATATATGTGTGTGTGTGTGTGTGTGTGTATTATTTTATATATATATATATATATATAACTGTTATGTGCGCGCGCGCGTGTGGAAAGGATTGAGCTGTCTATCCTAACAAATTTAACCCATTTACGTAACGTTTTTTATTGTTCACGCAGACGGGTCATGATATTTGTCATTGCTTGTCTGTCCACGTAAAAATATTAGTATCAATGTAACATGCATGCGCATTCTGTCATATTTTGACAGTATCCATCATCGGTCCAATTATGGATTTAGCTTAGTGTTTACTGTACGGTGTGCTTATGCCTTTTACTGTATTATTCCTGTCATATATTAGAGTACTACCAGCTAAGTTGATGAACTATGTTCACGCCATTTATCAAGTTATGCAGTTTACTGTATTATGTTTGTCACATATTAGAGTATTACCACTTAAGTTGATGAACTATGTTCACTCCTTTTATCCACCTGATATGTACCTAACTGTAAATTGTAAATTTCGGATGTATCGAAATTGCGTCAGTAAGGAACTATATTGAGAACTGTGTATGCATGTTAAGGTTGTGCTATGCTTGTCATAGGTGCCAAATGTATCTCTTAAACCTTGTCATCACCATTCTGACATATATGTTAACATTGTCGACCGACTGCTGTGGTGTATTTTTGTTTTGTGTGATCCACCATGAGTGTATCTATTAATCTGCATAGGGCACGCATTGGTATGTAAAGCCTCCGTGATTCGAAACAAAAGATGCCTCACGTGAAGTCTCAGACTGAGCATAACGGAGCATTCTGTATAAGTATCATCTTGATTCTGTTACTATTGTTATCGGGTGATGTACATCCTAACCCTGGTCCCAATCGCCCTAAGAAATCAATTGGCATATGTCATATAAATGCTAGGATTCTGAGGACGTACGATAATGAGACGTGTTCATTTCTCAAATTTGAAGAAATCGAATCACATGTGATACATTCTATGAAGTCAGATATTGTTTGCATCAGCGAAACATGGCTGGACAATTCCATACTTGATATAGCAGTTGATATCCTAGATTATAACATTCAATTCACAGAAACGACAGAAATAGTCACGGGGGAGGGGTAGCGGTTTATGTCACTAGTGCTCTTGTTGTCAAGCGCTGACTAGAACTTGAACATAATGACTGTGAGAGTGTCTGGTTAGAAATCTTAACAGATAGAAAACATATTCTGTTAGGTACTTATTACCTACCTCCCGTATCACAGGTTAATCGCAGCAACAATGTTGATAACTTTATTAATAAATTGCATGCCTCACTCCTGTCCGCACTAGCAACAAATCCTGACTGTTTCGTGTTGGTAGGAGACTTTAATGATCGATGTCATGTCACCAGTGGAACGACAACCACTCGAATAGTGAAATGGGAAGTAAACTATATGATACGATAAACACATATAACCTGAATCAGGTTATTACTGAACCCACAATATATGACACAAATGCGCAACATATACTTGATCTCATGATCACGGTTTCACCCGGTCTCCTGTCACATATGTCAGTCACTCCACCCATTGCAAATCTGGACTACTGCGTTATTGCTTATAGTCTTGCCTTTGATTTAATTAATAACAAGAATTACTCTCGTAAAATATGGGATTATGAAAAGGGTAATTATGAAGGACTAAATGCAACTCTGCACAATAATATGGACACAGTCATATTTAATGAACCGAATATTGATGTAATTGTTGAGAAATTTAAAACTGTACTATTCCAGTGTGCATCATACTTTATCCCGAATCGAACAATAACTATTCGACCACAGGACAAACCATATACAACACGTGAGTGTACGAGGGCTGATCGAATTAGAAATAGATGGCACAAAACGTTCCAGCGTACACGAAGCCCATTTCGTTATGAAATTTTCAGGGAGAGGAGACGTGACGCAAAGTTTATACGACAAGCAGCCAAGATTTAATATCATAATAAACTCATGACAAAGCTAACGTGTGACTATATACACCCGAAAGATTACTGGAAAACTATTAAATATGTCATGGGTGTTAAGGTGAAACGATCGATAGGTACACTGGTAACAAACGGAAATGAAATAGTTAATACAAAAACTAAAGCAGATTGACATTGTCTTGTCAAGGAGGATAACAAGATTTTGAATACCAATCAACATAAATCAGCACAACTTCCAGTGGGAGTGGGTGGGGTGAATAAACGATGTATGAATGAGAGGAGATACATTTATTGCTGTATGGCGTTGTAAATCCTCTGAAAATAAATCCTGTTTAAATAAAATATAAAATAAAAAAGACAACCAAGGTAATATATGTAAATGGAATCTCACTTTATTAAGTATAAGAGGATGTTTACCTAGGCCAACGTTTTACATTAATAGAAAAACATCAAGACAACGAAATCAGAAGAAGGGTCATAGTAGGATGGCAGGCATTAGGCAGACACAGCACACTTATGAAGGGTACACTACCAACATGCTTAAAAAGAAAGGTTTTAACCAGAGTATCCTACCAGCAATGACATATGGAACAGAAATCTGGACATTAACGACAAAAAGGGAAAATAAACTCTCTACTGCACAACATAACATGGAATGAAACATGCTCAACATCACATAAAAAGACCGAAAAATTAATAAGTGGGTGAGGGACCAAACTAAAGTTATGGACATTATGGAAACAATTAAAAACAGAAATTGGACATGGGCAGGTGACATCAGCCGCAGACAGAATAATATATGGAGTGCAGCACTGACTGTTTGGACACCCATGTGTGGCGAAATAAATCGAGGAAGGCAACGAAAAAAGTGGATAGATGAACTACAGCAGTACTGGCGCAATGTGAACAGGCACGTGAGAGCATGAAACCGAGACCTTTGGAGGCAACGTGCTAAGGCATTTGTCCTGCAGTGAACTGACCATAGCTAAAGAAGATGAATGATGATGATTATTGTTATGAATAAACTAGATATATCATTAATAAATTTATCAATTCCAAACTCTTCCCCAAATCTCAGCAACTTTATATCACATAGTTTCTGTTCAGATTTAACTTTCTTGGCTTTACAATTATATTTTTTAAACTAATGCAGATAAGCAACTGTTTAAGTTTCGCGTCCGGAGTAACCTCTTGGCTATTTCAATTTAACTTATAGCCCTTCAATCAACATTTTAGAATGTATTCTTAAGTTCGTTTTAAAATCTGCTCTATTAATCTATAATGTTTGTATCCCGAGTAACTTGAATATCTGAAGTGATGCTGTCAGCTAATCACAGTCTCATTCATAACAAGGAAGATGTATTATATTCTAAAATGATAGTTTCTATAATTACGATGATGCATTTTAATGACAAGTTTTGTTCTTCAAATATACAAATGGCTTGGAGGTATTAGCAGCGTTACATATTTTGTTACTGATCATCACAATCAATATGATGATGATGATGATGAACATCGTGAATATAATCGTTATCAGCTCTGCTTTTATCAATATCATCAGAAACTGGAAAATTATTAGAATACCGAAGCTCATAATGTGCATAACGTATATACGATGAGACTGTTTCTTTTAACTAACAGCATCAAATGGAGAAAAAAAGGATACAAATTTATTTGCCTTTTTTCTTAGCCTAAAACAAATTCGTAAGATTTGCTTGTTAGAATGTTAAATAATGATTCTAGCTAGAATGCGCATACTTATTAATCGTATTAATATACATAACGGTAACAATTATTTTAAATATAATTTAATCGCATATTTGAGAGAAGGATTAGATTTACTTGTGACAAGGTTTCCCTTTTAATGGGATCAACTAAGATAAAATAAAACAATGACAGATGGATACACCGCTTATCAGTTAAATCCGGTCACGAACTACTCATCCATTTATCTATTTCTTCCAAACAGTCTTTGCCAACAGTCCTTCCACAAAAAGCCTATTATTTGTCGTCATATCAATGACAAGTTTAAGATCCACTTAATGGAGACCCATTAAAGTTCCTGTATCTTTCAGGCTGTGATTATCGAAGTTTGTAGCTATTTAATTATTAAACTGTGTAGAAGATGCAAAACGTCCTACGTAAAGTTTTTCAAATAAGAAGTTAACTATAATAAGTAATCATCGGATAATATATATATATATATGTGTGTGTATATATATATATATATATATATATATATATATACCTTACTTTATAACCTACATGGTATATCTCTGTAATAACATCCTAGATGATAAAACACCGGGTGTAATATAGTAGATACGTAGTACCACCATTACATTGTTGTTATTGTTATTTAATGACGCCAGCAAACACGATTATTAGAGTTATTTATAGCTTGTGTTGATGTTATGAACATACCATAAACATAAATACATTACATTATTCACATATAGTTGATCAACATGCGGCAAGGACATGTAGACACATGGACAGGCAGGCTGATAACATATAGAGTATTTATAGAGTAAATTTCAATCACAGCCAAAACATAAAATAGTGTTACCAGATTATACATTTACCATACATAGCTGTAATACTATGGTAATGCTACAAACCCTTCACATTGCATGTATATTCATGCAGGATATGTGAATCGTCGCTAAATTACGCTTATAAAATTCGATGCATTATTTTATCAATCAACATACAATGACATGTATCAATTTCAGGTAGCAGAGCAACCAGTTGTAACACACTCAACATATAGAATATTCAAATTCAATTAAAGACGCAGTTGAAAAACCCATTCGTATCGTGGTTCCTATTGTACACTGATATGCGAGAGAACACAATTCACCACCCATTTACCTTCAAGTTTAAGCATAATTGAGAGCCTAATATATGTCAACTGGTAAGATTTAAGAGATGACCCATTTCTAATATCTACCTGCAACCTGTTCCACAAAGTGGGGGCTACAACACTAAAATCACAATCACCATATGACTTTAGCCGAAACACTGGCAGCTGCAATAGTATCTGACTATACGATCTGAGTTTTCGGGATGACTTTCTAATGGACACCAGGCTACACAGCTATTATGGTGCCATATAATTAATAGATTTGTAAGTTATTAATACAATCTTGAATGGATACGCTGACTGACAGATAGCCAATATAGTTTGTGTATAATTGGGGTGATATGATCATATTTTCGTGTACTAACGCTAAAGGCGATTAATGTTGTAATCAGATATGCCATATAACAGGGAGTTACAATAGTCTATACGAGATGTAACGAAGGCATGGACTACAGTTACAAGTGTTTCTTGTGTCAAGAATGTTTTTTAAACAGTGGACGTGGTTAAATGGTAGTGGGCACCTCAGCATACCGATGTGACTTGTTCATACATGTTAATACAGTGGTTGATACTAACCCCTAGATATTTTGCTGACCCATTAGGGGTAATCGAATATGCACCCATCTGTAAAGCTGGTGTCTTTAGGGATTTAACACAATGCGCTGATGCCAAATATATAATATATGTTTTATTACCATTTAGTGATTTTGAGTCATCCACAGCAATATAATGTTCTAAATTATTCAATGAATAGTAGAAATTTAACTCATTGTCAGGATCCAGTGATATATACAGCAGTGCGTCATCAACATACAAGTGATATTTAACCCCATATCGCTGCGCAGTGACCCAAGAGGACGGGTATACATACATTGTGAAAACCAGAGGACCAAGTATTTAACCTTGTGGTACACCAGTTAACAAAAACTGAACGTCAGATTAAATACCATTAACATATATTTTTGGGCGTGTTGTACCAGATAAAATCGAAGCCATTCAAGTGTTTTCTCTGATAGCTAAAACATGTATTTTAACCTAGAGAAAAGTACAGTATGGTCATCTATAGAACATGCAGCAGACACATAGTGCAACAACGACATGTTTTGTCCACAACTCAATATTTAAAATGTAAACAAATATTCAAAACTTTTATTTGACTAAATAATTAATCGATTATTGAAGAAGCGAACAACTATAAATGTCAAAAATAATAATAATAATATATGTTTTATATTGGTATTTGGCTGCTGTTGATTTTTGTCTTTTGGTGTGTAATATTAACAATACAATTTTGCCTACTGCGGATGAAGAAATCAATGGATATTCTATGGGATTCTCTAATACTGAGTCTACTTTTAGATTAAATCCCGCAGCCAAGCAAAATTAACGCAACTTTGAAGAACAGGATGGACGCTTTACACTTTGAAATTTAAATTTAGTCTTGTATGATCTCTATGACAAACAGATACATACGTTTCACGGAAATATATATATCGTAGTTTAAAGGAAAGTCAGGTATAATAATAATGACTTCTTTACAGCTGGAGATGGTTTTAAACACAATAGGATCACTCTCTCTCCCACTAACCTTTTAATGATAACATCCACACAGTTATCTTATCCGTTTTATTTCTCTCTGACCTTAATAACCCGCACTGTTGGCAATGTTACTTGTGTTAAGTTGGTAATCAAGTATTCTGTCCATATTGCATGGTTCATGCATTTTCCTTGATGCTAAAGCAGGTTTCTGAAGTGTTTCGTAATAACGGATATTTGATTGTATTAAGTATTGCTGGTAAAATGAATATGTTTACTCTTATCATTTTTCTTTTATCAATAGTAATTGTATCATTAGTACTAATTATATTGGTATTATGACGGGTATTCGAATTTATTTTAGAAATTTGGAAACTTCTGCTCGTGGAATAGACATATTTGCCTCGACTAATCGTTTTGGGACTATTATCAAATCTTGAAAACTTGAGACTTTTCTACTTCTTCGTCTATACACAAAAGTCACCTATTCATATAACATATTAAGATATTCACGGAAATCGCGGAAAATTAGCCGTCTATTTAGTAATGTTATGCTAATATATATGGATATCATCTCAAGCAATGGAGGATATCACAATTGCATTGTTTATGCTTTTGTCTGACTAACAGTATAAAGAAAATAACAATCACAATAGCTTGATCTCTGATTGGTTGAAGTTTTCACTCTACTGTTCTCAATAGCTTAATAGCAGGAATACGTTTTGTAGTGATCCATTTTTGTTGCTTTTGGAAAAGTTCATGTGCTTGTACATGTAAAGGATTTAAAGGACATAATTACCCAAGGGCCTATTTAAAGAATGATTGGGTACTTAAAGGGACATAACAGCCTTGTAAGTCTTAGTCTCAGCTACTCTTACATAATTATATACTAGTAACCTATATATATATATATATTATATATATATATATATATATATATAATAATTATATATATTTATATATATAGGTTACTAGCATAACTTGTAAGATATATTATATATATATATATGTTACTATTCATATAATTATGTTATATATATATATATATATATATATATATATATACAAAGGTTTTATTTTCTAATTTCAGATGTTATTATATTCCCTTATTTTGTTTCACTTTTCTTCACCAAATCGTCTACGTGAACCAAACCAATTGACTAAACCAAAAGAGTATGCGATTGCTATGATTTTCACGAGATTGTCAATATTAAGAATTGATTATTGTTGATTAAAGAGATAAATATAAACGTAAAAGTGTATATTACCACCAGATCAGAAATATTTTGATTTGGGCTGTTTTATCATTACATTGGCGTGTTTGGTGGTTTATATAACAATTATGATATTATATGAATTGATATTATTAAAACTCATAAGTACGTCCTGTGATATATGTAGCGACACTCTGACTCACTGAATTATCAATTAGCGGAGTGACTGACGGATTAACCGACTAACTCACTCACTAAATGTTGGTTGCCATTAAACATACCATAACATCCTTCGAATAGATTTATAACTCAGTGCTAGATATACATAACTTTGTTCCAGAATGTTCTTCATAATTTACATATTTTATTAATTGAACAATCAGGGCTAGAATCTGATACACAATGTTTTGCAATTACCTCGTATTATTACCCACTGATGCATAGTGTTTTGGGCGCAGCATGGAGAAATCAAACATATAAACTGTATAGACAGTAACTTGGCTTAAAAATAGAATCCTTCTCAAAACCAAATATAATGCTGTCAATAATTTATGACTCCATTTATGGCTATGTGTGCTGCTTTCCCTACTATTTTGTATTCCAAAGCAAGTATTTTATCGTCTTTATTATATTATATACTCAAATAATTGTTTGAATACTAAGAGAAAAGACGAATTGTATAACTAAGGCCAATTATCTGGATATGTATATAAAGAAAATACAATCTCTTTCTCTCTTCTCTCTCTCTCTCTCTCTCTCTCTCTCCACACACACACACACACGCGTGCGCGCACGCACGCACGCACGCACACACACACTCACACACGCACACACACACAAACATACACACAAACACACACAAAATACAGAAACACACACACAAACAAACACACGCGTGAACGCATAGTTATATTAAAACTTACCCACACTGATATATGCATTTCCTTCAAACTGTTTTTTTCTTCTATCACTATCCATTGACGAGATATTATTGATATAAGTCGAGAATCTCAAAAGCAAAATCTTTTTATAAAAACAACGAAAGTTCCTCCTGTTTAATATTTGTGGTGTGGGTCGCTTCATGTTTTTGACATACGAAAATATATGACTGTCCATTATGAATATATTTGATTTCTACAGTTGGCCTTTACCAGTGTATTCGTAAACAAATTGAAATAACATTATGTGAAAAACGGTAAAGATACTGAATCAGATTAATGTTGATGGAATATACGATATATTTCATTATTGTTGTTTTCAAATACAGCATAATTACGATATCAGTAAGGTTTATCACCCTTAAAGAGTAGAATGTATACAGCTGTCTATATTGTTTATATAAGATTGGTTTGGTGCAGGTAGTCATGTAGTCAGGTAGTCAGAAACAGATTAAATCGTTCTATATTTGTACTATTTATTATTTATGTTTTGGGAAATGAAACAATAAATTATTCAAAGTAATTGTTATAGTTTAGAAGTGAAATATTAATAAATATATAGTACTACAACATGACAACTTGTCGCAACAGGTACATGAAATATATTTGGGGATAATTAACTTTGAAATTAACTTTACATTGATAAAATGATGATATTAATAACTAGTAGTATAGTTTATTTATAATGTCACATAAGTATAATCAGTTTATTTTCTTCTATTCTCCGGTAGCCATAAAACGGTAATTACTCATCTTTTGTATTAATCTTTATTAAATGTTACTGAGTCCTTTTCATTTTTCATTAAATAGCACCAAAAAGCCTAACGACTATACAGGTGATTTAGGATATAACTCACGTCTTACCGTATTATCAATATTTTATTAAAACATGCACCAGAAGTTTTAAATTAAACTTATTTTACACAGTCAATCGAACTAATTGTGCGAGTTAACATGTACTCAAAATGTAGTTCATGCAACAAGTATTACTTTCACTTCAAAAAGGACGTTTTCATAATGACCTTCTAGGTTTAAAATGTTGTATGTTACTCAACTTAATAGATGATTTTAAAGTTTAATTTCCAGTTAGAACTCATCGTATTATCCTTCTAGTTAAATATACGATTAATGATATATTAACATTATATATATATATATATATATATATATATATATATATATATATATATATATATATATATATATATATATATTAATACATTCATATATACAATCAGATATATATGGTGTATCTCTTTTAAGTCGAGCAACAACAACATTCAATATAATTTCAAATGTGTTTGGTATGTCTGTCTGTTAAGAGTCGTCAGGTCTCAATCGCAAAAAAACGAAATTTCTTAACTGGTTTACATATGTTTGACAACAAGCAGTATTCACGACATTACTGGGAAAATAAAACACTCAGATTGTTAGATGCGTTTGTTGATTTAAGTATTCGTAAACAGATTCATGGTAATTGTATATAATGATATTCTTCAAACACAAGATTTATTTTCTTTGTACCGGAGAGGAAAGATCCAAATAAACTTATTTCTGGCAAAATGTAGCCCAACTTCTATGAAGAGTGAGTTTCATGTTAAAAGTACAATTAGTGTTCTGCCTGAAATATTCAGATAAAGCCTTTTCAAAATTTCAACACCTGATTATCCTAGATAGGACGGTCCACGACAGAACATATCTCTCCCAACTGGAGTTCAATTAACTTCAGTGTCTAACCGTCAGATGTTTTTAAAGGTTTGCCAGTATAGGACGTTTGATAAATTGGTGTCTTTTGAACTGAAACGATATATCATTGGGTATGATTGGCATTCTCAAAAGAATACATTTCCTATGTTATCAGTTCCATTACGTATTGGATTCGGAACAAAATGGGACTGAATGATACCTCAGTCTGATGAGGTACTTGTTGCAGTGAACCATACCAGGATGATATGGTTGTTTAAAGCCAGTTCTGTGACCCATTTATAGTGGATATTCTGGAGCAGTTTATTTTATGCAGGTTCTGGTGGTTTGTTTAAATTTAAATGTTGAATACTACTATTGGACTTGCTTAAACATTACTAGAGTAGTCAATTATGATGTTCATCGATAAAAAAAGACAAAAATAAAGGAAATGCCTTCACACTAATCTATTATCTTAACGATGACAGCTAAGTACCTGAGTTAGTTTGCGTAATTCATGCATGTTGTCTGTTATTGTATTCAGTAATGGCCAACCCTCAGCTAGGGCCAAAATGGCCGCGGAAAGAGTAGATTTTATGATGTCCAAATATATTAGTTTGCAACTTATGCGTAATTTGTATTGGTGAAGAATAAAGTATTTTAGTTTCAGTCATGGCATTTTATGTTCGCATATAATCCATTGTCTCCGGCAATATTACGCAGCCATAAAGTTTGGTTCATAGAGTATCATTCTTAAGAATTTGTTCATAACTTAATCTCATTCGTTACATAAATGGTAGTACGTTATAGTATTACACGCAAAATTCACCCCAAAATATAACCACAGTTTGAAAAGTAAACGTTGCTTATACATAACTAGGATATGCGAAATAATAATTTAACTTTAAGTGGTTAGCTGGTCAGTTCAAACGTCCATTCATTTCTATAGTATATAAAGGAATTAATACAGCGAAGACTTGCTTAAATTGAAGCGAGTTTTAGGTACTAGCAGCATTAAATCAATAGAAATCACGCTGTTTATAGCGAAATAAGATGTTTGAAATTTACATTGTCAGTTAGTCCAACGGACGTTGTTATCAATAAAATCGAAAACCAACATGACTATGACAAGCAAATTTAATTGCATTGTTTTGACGACATTAGTGTTTGAGTTGATGGTGAGTAGACATCGACACCTGTCACTTCAAGGGGGACCGTGACCTAATTTAAACTGCGAAGTTTGGATTGGGTAGCCAACCTGTTTAAATACGGATCATTTTCTATTAGTAATCGAATATCTCAATGGCTGGCAAACGTAAACCAGCATCCTTTGAAATAAGTTGCAAGCTCTTGACGAATTTGACAAAAAGTGAAATCTAAGACTCAAATTGCTAAACAAATATAGTGCTCCGTGAACAATGTCAACAGGGATGTCTTGTCCGTGACTTCCATTCATTCCAAAACACCAGCAATACACGTAATCAAATAGGATTATTTCACCAATTATTACTCATGTATCTCAAACTAATATCTGATACACACATGACAACTATATTTGAAAACTGCGATAATTGGAAATACAATTATATAGAAATGGATTTCCATTCCCCTTACATTTCCCAAAGATAATTAATTTCGTAATAGCTAAGCGTGTTTTATCACCAGATATGTGCATAATATATAACCACTTCTCGTTTTTAATTTGCTCCTTTACAAAAAACTAATCACATGGATGTAAGGCAAATGATTTAAGGATAGAATGGAACACTTATATTATGCAAATGAATTTTCATGTTTAATTATACAATGTTGGTATAGAATAGTTTATAAAAACAGTTATCGTAGGCAAACAAAATAAACATTTATTAGTAAATAAAATCTGTTTTGCTAAATGTAATGAGTACATTCGCAAGCATTTGAGTCACTCTCCAGCTCACTCACTCACGCTCTCGCTCACTCACTATCCCACTCACTCAAGCACTCACTCAATCACTCAGTCACGTATTTACTAATTAAATCGCTCAGTCATTCCCTACTTCACTCATGCACTCGCTAATTAATACCTACATCATTTATCCAACCGCTCACTCACTCATAATCTCCTTCAATCATTCAACCACCCTCCCAATCAACCAATCCATCGTGCAGGTACGCACTAGTAATTCATGTGTTATCGCTGTTTTCTCAGTCAAAAACTGATAAGTAGAATGCCAGACTCATATTATGCCAATGGTGATTACTATATTATTATTCAAATGCTCTATTTATCCATACATCTCACCAATCAAACATTTTAATAGATGAACGTCGCTAACGCAGAATTAAAGGTAATCAATAAAACAATAGATGACAGATGGATATCATCAACGGAGGGCATAATGGAGTAGATTTGCATTTACATAAATTGCAAATGAAAAATATATAAAATAACAAAATAGTACATTAAAAGAAAATTACGTGTTTAATTCGAAATAATAAATGCCCCGTAGAATTATCATCTTAAGCTTCCTTTTGGTTTTCCTAGGATTCTAATTGTGAAAAGAACGCTTACTTTGTTTTTTATTAACAAGGGATTCCCCATTTTACTGAATTATGTAGCGCAAACTATTTAGTAACATGCATTCAGTATTCCTTTTGCCTTTCCATTTATCATAATATATAAATAACTGTATCGGCCAATAAAGTAGCTAGAAAATAAGTGATACACATCTATCATCTTCTACTATTTTTACTTTGTTTCTCTAGCTTCAAATCATTTTGATAATTACCATTAGAATTATAAGCGGTTCTATCTCGCTTATAATGCCATGATCAATGCTTAATCTAGCCCAATATCAATTTTTATATTATGCACGAGAAATTGTTAGAGTTGGGTATGATGAATTTTGAAATGTCATTGTTCTTAATACTTACCATGATAATCCATTAGAGTAAGTAACGATTCTGCCAGTGCATAACTGTGTTGTGCGTCTGGTAACAGGTTCTCGCAAAAGGGAATATATAACAGCAGTTTTGTCCCAGCTGCACTGGCTGCCCGTACGTTTCAGATATATGCACTAGATCCTGTTTCATACAGTCAAAGTACTGAGTGGAAGAGCATATATGTATATAAGCTATCTGATCCAAAAATGTATACAAGTGAGCATGCTCCGATCTGAGTCATATTAACTTTTGAGGGTACAAAAATCCAAACAGCAATGTACCGAGAAGAATCCTTCCGAGCATCCACTCCAAGGTTGTGGAATAAGATCACATTAAAGACATATTAAACTCGCATCAAGTAAATACATATTTTGTAAAGGGCTTAAGACCAGCCTATTTAAACTAGTGTATTTAAAATATTTAAACCAATTGATTATGCATTAAATGTATTTGTGTGATATGAGCTCAGAATTGTTTTTAATTATGTTTTAAATAAAAACCTTTAAAGGAATTCCAGTTGAATAAGACGCTATATGCCATATTATTATTATTATTATTATTATTATTATTATTATTATTATTATCATTATCATCATTATTATCATCATTATTATTATTATTATGGTAAAGTCCTTCCCAAAAATCACTGGTACCTATTATTTTTTTTAAATTATATCGCTGATAAATATTTGTTTATTGTCGGCTAATTTGTGATCCTGTCAGGGAGAAGCTCTCATCTTCCTAACCTTCCAATTGTTCTTGAACACTCCAAGGCATTCTTCTGTTTATTGTTTTATTTTAATTTCAAGTCTCGATATTTTTGATGGCATATAGCTATTTCATGATATTACCTGAATGTCCATGTTGTTATTTGCGAGACTGTTGGTACAAATGTGTGTTTTAAGATTATTGCATGTATGTAATGTGGGATATCCAGATAAAAGGGACGGTATGATATATTACGGCACAGCGATAAACTTCGAAGGTGATAAACACAGCTGGATGATCTTTTTTTTAGTATAGTCTTTACTATTTAGAAAGAAATCCTTAAGTATTATGTTATTTACGTGACAGTCTTGTAGATGGAATAATACCGACATCGACCATTTATCAGTGGCTTAAATGCATTATATACTACGAAGTATTTTTGATTTACAATTTGTTCTTGCTCTTGCTGTTAATTGATGCATAAGTGAGTCATTGAACGTTTTGTATGATTAATGAAGTCGGTGTCAAATCAGGTAGGTACTCCGTTAAACTGTTTTTTATTCGTTTCATCTCACAACAATAAAGAATATTGACAGACAGATGGGGGTCGGTTAGGGCCGAGATATAGCTAGCTTTTCATTTAAAATATATTGTAACCAGGGGATGACCCTTTGACCCGACCAGCTATGACCATGGGATGTTTTATTTTGTTTCTACTATTTACCTCAGAATCGTTAATTAATCAAGCCTAAATTATTTTAAATGCTAATAAAATTTTAAACTAAATAAACCGCACTCAGTATATAATCAGGGATGTTAAATTTGATTAATTAAAGTCTACTGACAAAGACAGGTCACTTAAGACTCTCAACCAGCATTGGCTACAACAAATAGTGCGAAGATCTTAAAATATAAATAAACTATTTCAATATTGGGTGTAGAAGTGTCTGGGAAATGGGAAATGGATTATGATTGTATTGATTAATATTCTGTTATCTTGCAGGTAAATCTTAGATAATCTAAATTGATTCTCTAACTCAAGCAATAATTTTACAAAAATGAGCGAAATTATGCATGAAGTTTGATATATTTAATGTCATCTTCTTTCCAGCTGGTGTTTGATGACAAAGTTATTTTTTAGATATTGCCAGATCACTACGACATTAACCTTGATCTAGTTCTCCAATAATGAGAGTATTTTATATGGGGATTAGTTGTGTATGTTAAAGTTTTCAGGACTAATGATTCATTTAGTTACATTCATGCATAGACGTTTTATTTTAATAAAAATACCGATGCAGCTGCTTGTAGTTAAATATTCGAATCACAAAGCTCATTTATGTGTGCCTTATAAAGATCAGTTTTTACAACGGGGCAGGCGTCATGAAGCGACTACTGTGTGTGTGTGTGCGTGCGTGCGTGCGTGCGTGCGTGCGTGCGTGCGTGCGTGCGTGTGTGTGTGTCCATGAGTGGGTATTTTTGTGTTTTTTGGTGTTTGTGAGAGTGTTTGTGTATGTGTTTGTACTGGTGTTTTAAAAACATTTTCCTTAAATGAATTATTTCTTAATTCAAAGTAAGCAATAATAATATCGTCATATCATTCTACCATTGAAGCATAAATGAATAACTCTAAAGATAATTATTATAATACCACTAGTCAATGTATCATAAAGGTTACGAAATATATTAAAAAATCATAATAGACCATTTCGATCATTTCGTTTAGTTCTCTTTCTTAAGGACATATTTGGTAGACACAAACGTAGAAGAACTCCCAAGATAAATAACAGCGGAATAAACAAATCGATTTATCAATATAATAATGTATTGTAGTTTGTTTGCCAAATATATATTAGGTAAACCAATGAGAGCACATAAATCAGAACTTATAGTAATAATACTAATAATAATTTAAAAAAATAATTGTTAATATTAATACCGTTATTATTACTATTAATATTATTATTATTATTATTATTATTATCATCATTATCATCATCACCATCATCGCCATCATCATTATAATTGTGGTAGGTTACTTCGTTTGATGATATATAACTCATACGACATTTTGGTTTTACTGTTCAGCACACCACCGACTCTATAGATCGATTTACACTTGATCGTTCATGGTCATTGTGAAAACGATCCCCTTCTATTAGAATTAGGTGCCATCCAAAACACGTTCTCGGTGAATTATTACATTATCTAGAATTATTTCATTATTTAGTTTATGATGTATTCGGTTGATTTTGTTTTAGCCAATACCAATTCCCATTCCCATCCCATAAAATTAATAATAAACGTAATAAAATATTTTATAAATTTGCTCTCTGATAGGCTTCTTCGTAAATATTATTGTTTTACCTGTCAATAAATATTATATAGTAAAACATATAAATCAGCTGAGCACATAATATATTTGTTTTCCCTTTTGGCTGATACCATGATCAGTAATCTGCAACGTGTACAGAACATGGCAGCTCGCATTGTGACTAGAACAGCTAGACATAATCATATCACACCTGTGTTAAAGAAACCCCATTGGCTGCCAGTAAAATGTCGTGCTCAGTTTAAACTTCTGGTTCAGACGCATAAGGCATTGCACGATCGATCTCCTGTGTGTTTGAGAGACATGTTAGAGGTGTATACACCAGGCAGGACTCTAAAATCCCAGAATACACAACTATTGGTAGTACCTAAGATGCGGATCACAGCATATAGCAACATATGTTTTAGTTATGCAGCACCCAGTCTCTGGAATGCACTGCCTGCCGATATTAGAGAATCTAAGACAACGGAGACTTTCAGAAACGTTTAAAAAGACAAGATTTTCTAGGTCACTATAGCCATTGAACAAATCTAGTCATTCTTAATAATGTGTATATATAACATATTTATATTCTATTTTTATCTTCTAGTTAATAGCAATTCTATATATTGTTATATCAGTATATTATAACGATTTAATTTAGTTGATTAAGTTTATTTTATTTGTCTTTTTTTTAAATCATACTACTACGTCAAAAAATAAAATCACCACTATAGTGTAATATTTTATTTTACATTTAATATATATTATTCCATGTCATTTTAACATTTTACGTTTATATATCTTGTATTGTAAAGCACTTTTGAACATGATATAATTTATGAAAAGAGTGCTATATAAATATGGTATATAATAATAATAATAACTACCAAATGTTACGACACATGATATATTGTATATAACTCGTATTTCAAGAATACATTATTTTTAAAAGGATTAACCACTGACACCTTTACTAGACAAAGCTGATATTATATTCACAGGAGTTAGTCTATAGGCGTCTAATCTTAGCGGAGAGAGGTCAATCCGATTTTCTTTATTGAAGTAGAAATAGGGAGAATGTTATTATACATTATACCTGAATAAGGCGAGTCATTATATAATCCAAATACTAATTACATAGGGTTGGGCAACTATCAAATTAGTAAATAGGTGTTCTTGCATAATTTAGTATGTGTATTGTACAAGTGAGGCATTGTCATCATATTAATATGAATACACATAAATGTACCTGGTTGGTTTGGCATTTGACGAAATTTACGTGCAAAACGGTGTACCTCTCGATGTTGCAGCTTTCCGCTGTGATTGTGTGGCTGTTAGCCGCCACTAACGCGAATCAACACAACGCCAATCTTTAGCCAAAGCCTGTGTAATGTGATAACGCCACAAGACATGTTACATGCAGTGTCTCGATTCCTAACACAAAACAAAAACATAAAATTATTCAGACGTCTAACTGATCACCTGCTAAAAGGAAACATAACAATTGGTTATTACCGAACTGCTTTGGGGGGAATCAATTCATTAAACTTGTTTTACAGTAACATCAATGTGTATTATACAATGGAATAAACTACACACAACCAAACACTTAACGTGTCAACATATATCACAATTACGGAAGATTGTTTCTGGTGTTTATACTTGTCATTGAATAAAGCTTGTTTTTCCAGTTAATTCAAAGAAAATGTTTTTATTGGTTTCAATGATAAATACAAATAGCAAATAATAACAAAACAAAACAGTGTGTTGCTACAACGTATTAGGCACTCAATTACCCTTAAACTACGGAAATAAAATAATAGACTGTTGTAATATCAAGTACTATGGCACATCTTGAAGATACAAAGCATTATTGTAAATGAACCCTACTATGCCGACGACGTGATTTAGATAATGATATGATTAAACGTACCGAAAAATATTTGAAAGCTTACCTTACATTAATGAATAAATGAGTTCACGTCGGCCATGTTCTTATAGAACCGTGCTCCATCAACTTAACTCTAACAGCGTACTTATCGTAAAACTATTTGTATTTAAGTAAGTCGAGTTAAAATATACAGATAATTAATTTATTAAACAAACAAAATAATAACCAAATTTATAAGTTGTGGCATAATACAGTGTATCCCATTGATATCAAAACTAGTATATATTAATTATTTAAAAAAAATGTATTTCAATGAAACTAGATCAATTAATTCCGTTGTTATAGTAAATAGTATACCAGATTGTTATATGACAATATCACTGAACTGTTATCATCCCCCGAAGTGACAATTTCAGTTAATAAAATACTGTTTTTCTCCGAATTAAGATATTTCCTATAAACAGTTATAACTAAACAGTTCTTAATTAAGAAATAGTTATTATATGTGAACATAAACAATGCGCTGAATAAATTTAGTATTAATAACCAGTTAAGCTCAGGAGTGATATAGATCATGATGTGTTTAGCTCTAGATTGGCTATATTAGGCTGTCTTACCTATCTATTTATGATATATATTATTATAATTTGCCATTTTCCACCACACAGATCATCATTATTTCAATTCCAGTAAGTAACATCAATGACACGTTTCATGGAAATAAACTCTTCATTTGTGTCCCTGGAGATCATAACCGCTATATTATCACTGATACAGTCACATAACGTTTTCATATGAACCATTCCCATTGCCAAGATTTTGTTCATCTTCATTACAAAATAAATTTTGTATATAGAATATTATTTAATTTCAATTAGGTTTTGTTAGGGAATCATATTACATAATAATTACGAGCCACGAAAACTACATTTTGGTTTGTTAGGAAGGCACTCCGGTCACTTTCATATATATTCCCCGGTGACAAAATACATTTCGAGACTGGACCATATCAACAAATAATAAATTTACTACAGAAGAGTGTATGCGAACATTATCTCAAAACCTACTTTGTACTATACAAAAAGGATAGAAATAAACTAGAGCAAATGATTAAAACATACACAATTAATAATTCTTTAGTTGTAAAGTTAGTGTTGGAAACTATAATTAGCGAGTGGAAAAAAGAAATTATTGAAGTCATTATAGGTTTAAATGTACTTCGCATGTCTAATTCTAATAGTTGTTGGACTTTTCCAAGATTAGGAATTAAATAATTATTTTAAATGATTATTTTAAATTAATATGTGCAAATTTGATATAAAAATATCATATATCCAGGATGACCACAAATGAAAATATATAGGTGGGGACAAATCTATAGTAAATAAGTAAGTTGATTTCGAAATATACACATATTTCAAACAATAGACAAATAACAAGTGCATATATCCTCTGTATGTCCGAGGAAAACACCAACATATGTGTATCTAATCCGAGATTCTCGTAGTATAATGTATGACAATAATAAAAAGTATATAATAGATCAGTGTTAGCGTAATATCCCTCTCCTAACATTTAATTAAACAATTAGTTTCATTTGACTAAGCAATCAACTACATGTACATTAAAATAAACATATTTCTAATTCATGCTGACAACATATATCACATGCAGGCGTTCTTCAAATATAATACCTAGAAATTGCGTTGTTGATACCAAACCTATCTCTTCTCTATTGATATCACTATGTCATCGACAATCAACATTTTGGAAAAGGTTTGACATATACAGGCAAATAATATGAGCAAATAATGAATAAAACAGGTCCTAGTACCAACTACAGTCAGTAGTCAATTGCTATTCAATAGTGCTTGCCATTTGTATTATTATGTGCACTCCTCTATAATGAGCTTATACACATCCAAGTTACATCATAAATAATACACTGGCTTTCTTGTATAAGAAGAAGGGTTTCAGGGTATTGCGTATTTTATTAAATCGGTGGAATAAGAAGGCCTACATGTATCGCAAATCCCCCTTGATACAATCCAGCTAATCATTTACATACTGTTAAGTCGGAGACAATTCTGTACGTGATGTTTTGTTTGTGTTGTAAGGTAAATGAGACTTCACACCCACTGCTTCAGATTCTCTTTAACTTAAAATACCTGCATTGCCCTTGCATAGATGATATACTATATATACATTTAGTTTCAGCCTTCGTGAATGCATGAAGTTTATGCTCCTGAGGAATCTGCCGCTTCATAGCATCTACGCCATCGGCCTCCAACCATCTGATCCAGGATGATTGAATGTGATGATTTCAATGTGGGATAACGATGAGTCAATAATATAAAATCATCCGTATCGTAGTAGGCAATTTTGCCCTTCTGTCAAGACAAGTGTACTCAATAACTTGGTTATCTGTGTAGACCAGCCAGAATAGTCAGCATTTCCACCCAAAGATGGCAGATTCCAGATGTAATACTCGAAATGAAGCTGAACGATTTTGTAAACGTTCTTCGAAAATGGGGTTTCAACAGCCAGACGAAATATTCACCATAATAGTAAGGCAGTCTAATACGTTTATAACATCTCAGAAATCACTCATGATTCACACTATCACTCTAAATCAACACCAAGTGCAGTAAGAATTGGCGATAATTAAGGCCTTGCTTCCACTTGGTACAGTGTATATATTTTGCAGATATACTTTTCTTTTCAGTCATCCAGTAATCCTATTCTGCCTGGCTGATTTATGATACAGGTAATAATATAATAATGGAACGTATATACATCACAATCATTAATCTTCTCCCTAATATGAATGATTTGTGTTAGATCCAGACTAATCCTAACCTTTATAAAGGATAACTATGTTTAGGTTTACATCTTCTCTGTTATGTGTTCATCAACCAGGAACTGATGTGTTATCGTTAATATTATCTCACCTTTTCAGACTCGCTTATCCTTCCTAAGTTTCCTTTCTATCTGATCTGTTGTTGATGAACTTTGCATCATACCCATATTATGAGTTTGCCCAATCCATGTACTAGGTTTACCACTGGGATCGATTCTTTTCGGGGATATTGGCGCTACAGAAGTTTTGTAATTATAAATTATTATAGGACTGCCATATGACATAGGAAGGTAAAGTAAAAAGCAAATAGACCTAATGATTTAGTATTTAATACTCTTTTATTGCTGGAATTAATTTCCATAAGCAAGTATTTTTATTAAGTGTTTGCTTAATACTGGACGTGCGTATTGTAATAAATACTATATGGGCGAGATGCATATCAATAGCGATTGTTCCAGAAATATATTATTGACTTTTAGATCAGATGTAAGATTTATTTATTCACGTTGGCTCTTGTTCATTTTCATCTTAACTGACGAGCGTTAACACCTAATTCTAAACCCATCAATTTCTTTAATCTTTATAATGACGCTAACATAGCATCTTAAACACGATGATGGACTTCACATCACTTATGATATAATGATATATGACATAGTCCGGTAGGGATATACAATTATTTCCAAAACTAGCTCAGGCCACTTATTTATTGAATAAAAACATTACTTATAATCTTTGAATGAAGAAACGGACGTAATATGTATAATAACACCATTAAATTGTCTAATCTTAGTTTAGCAAACATTACATCTAAACCAAAAGAAAGCAAACAGTTGAAATCAAGGCTCAGCAAAGCAAGATACACATACTGTATATAACAGCTAGTTCATACGGTTCAGTATCATTAATAAGTGATTAAATGTTTGAAATATGTCGCTCAACTATTTTATAATACAGCCAGTATAATTTATGCGTATCAAGATTTTCTATTGTTTTGTTTATTTCCTAACTTAAGGCCTATACCCATATTGCAAAGGCTTAATGATCTTGGTACATATAAGGATATACTACAGCAGTTCAATTATGTTGCGACGTACAATAAAAGCACAGTGCAAAGATAAGCCAACAACGGTTTGATGCATGTTTCATTTCTTGATTTAAAAATCATATACATTCAGTTAATATATCTTAATTGAAACTTCTGTAAAAACAGTTGACAAATATTTATTTCGCGGATCATGTGGAAATAGAGACAGTTCATGCTTAAACATTAAGCAGACGCTGCATTAGCTTCCTATCAGCGTTAATTGGTTTCTCTACTTTGAGTGTAGTAGACACCTTAGCTTTAAACAGGTCAGCTAAATATTTTGATTGGTGCTTCTTTATTACATCATAGAATCGTCTGGTTTCCTCCGCTAATCGTTCCTTCACATTGGTAATGACTACCTGCATATATGTATATTCTGCAATTAAATTATCACTGACCACTTCACATGGTGCAGTGTCTTTTGTTGCCATGGACACCAGAGTAGATATCTGCATCCTCTGCTGGTGATTTTATGTGTAACCTGGATAGATCTGTCCTCGGTGTTGTGTAACAAGCTTCTTCACATGGCCAACGTCGCGCCTTGGCGGAGAAGAAAGACTGTCAGAATGACAGAAACCAGTATCCTCATCATTCTCTTCACTACAATGTTTCCATAAAGAAACTGCATAGATTTCTGGTGGTGTCTTCTCGGGGAGTTTCATGTCTGCAAGGTAAACTGGCCTCCATCGTGCACAGTTTGTGCGGTTATATAGAGTGAGCCATGGTAGCATTGCAATGAGTGATTCTAGGTGTATAATCCACTTGATGAAGTCCAGCAAAATCTCACCAATTCTCATATAAGCTGACCACAACATGACATTTGGATTATCAGAGTGCTATTGGTCAAACTCCTCCATGAGCGAATCTAACCCATCACTACGAAGTGCATCTGACAGATGGTCGATTGCAATACTATATGGTCAGCGTTGTTGTGCTTCTTAAACACCTGACACCTCAGCTACTACATCATATTGTTGGCCATGTTCAGCTACCTATGACTTAAACATTGGCCCCTTGAGGTCCCAGAGAACTTCGTGTGTAAGTTGGTGTTCTCTGACAACACGGTAGTAGGCGTTCCCACCCAGCATAGTCTGGGTGGTTTAAATGCAAATACACCTGCCTTAGTCCATAGGCGGTACAGTGCTGCACTGGCCATATGTTAGTCAATGTATTTGAAGAAGTTGAAGCAGATGTGGAGTACTCCTACGAGGAAGATGACACTTTCAAACTTGTGATTTGCCCACACCAAATTCCTCGCCCTTGCTATAGAGTGGTTGGTCGATAGTAATAATTGTGTGCTTCTGGCCCATGTAGTGGCAAATGGTCAGAAAACGACTGATCACTATGGTGAGTCTATCATTATCACTTCCTGGTGCCTGAAGAATGAGCAGCACCAATGCGGTTGTAACTGGGGGATAAGTGGCACTGGTGGCTTCCTTCATTGTTCCCCAGTAACGAACAGGGCGTTTGTCACTGAGTTATTGCTTGAGCTACACGTACCCGTTCACATAATCACCGTCATCTTCAGTATTATATTTAAAATAACTAAACCAAAAGTAATAGTTTACTGGATAGGATTTAAGTTAGCATAAATCGCTTCAGCAAGCCTGAAAGCATAACAGTAGAAACCAATATTACTAAATCGAATGAACATGTAATGTAATGTAATGCCAATTGGAGAAGAAAATGGCCACCATCTTGGACAAGGTGGCCGCCATTTTGGATTTTTAAATGCTCACTTATTTGGATTCGTAGAATGCTTCAAAACATGTTTGTGCCAATTAGACGCCAATTTGGCAAAACAATTGGCTACGATCATGGATTTGAAGAATGCCAATTATTATGTTTCTGTAGCACCCATAAACTACTTAGACAAATGTACTTGTGAAAACGGCATTTTATTCTAGTGAGTTTTATGGGGCTAGTGGAAAGACAACCCATTGCTATGCTGTTCCCACAATGTCCACATTGTACGTACGTTATATTAATATATTTAAATGTTTAAATTTCATTATTATTGTCATTATTAGAAATTGTATGTGAATAAATTTACTACTGACCTTGAAAATGACATCGAAACCAAAAAGTGACAATGACATCTAACCACATTTTTGTCATCCTATAAATGATTGATTCCATATGAATATCTGCTATTATGCCATTAAAACAATTCTAGAGGCCCTTTCCTCTAGTTTGTCTGGTCCACTATTTATGTATTTTGATATGGATACAAATATGTTGATACATCATACGGCGGCTGTTGACCTAGATGTTGTGGTCAGAGAATCATACACAAATATCTGGTTGACAAATTATCCCATAACATTTATTGTAACTCAATTGTTACCTACCAGCTGCGGCAATTTAGATTATCAGATAAGATATGACTGTTGTTGAACCAAGTTAACAAAAACAGTTCGCAAAAACCGCCCTGACATATGGAAATATTGTTTTAATATATTGTTTATTATACATCTACCCTCATTACAATTTTACCTTCATATATTATTCGCCACAAGAGACACTTTGCCTTATCCAAAACCGGAGATTTACTCTCAGACACAAATTGATGTTTGTATCTTTACTTTATGTGATAAATTATATAGACAAAAACGTTATATCTTTTCCTTCAATCACGATTGTTACATTCACATTATAGCCATTTACTTGATAAAACAACTGACATCATTAGTGAGTCTGTTATGGTTCATAAATGTATAGTTTATTGGGTAAACATTACTTGAAATTCGATTAAATTAGCACTCCACTTTTATTTCAAATTTGCAGGCCTAAAACAAATATATTTACATAAATCATAAACAGTTATCAAAATATGAACAAAATCAGACACATAGCAAATAATCAAAGTTCAAAGTGCGCGTGAATCAACAATAAATCGTTATGTTTAACCCACAGGAAATGTCTTAAGATGAAGTCATTTACCAAGCCTTTAATTCCCAGTTTTAAATGGCTTTTCAATCGCATATGTACCCAACATTAATTATTTCCAAAACCAGACATACATTTTTTCACGTCAACTGGTGTATTTCTTAATAAATATATTAAATATTTTGGTTTTTGTTGTTTTTGGTCAAGAAGAAAAAGGCACAGAGCACCCAACATTTAAATACCTTAAACCTCCTTATAAATTAAATCAACTTTAAAATTTTTAAAAAAATTTCCAACCCTTTTTGAAAAGGTTTATACCCAAGCTGGCTTCTACTCATGCCTTTTTTGTGCAAAATATGCCCCCAGAACTACATGCAGGCTACTACAAAAAGCGGGAAAACAAAAAAAAACCATTTTGTAGTTTTGGTGTTTTTGGTGTTTTTTCATTATATTTTAAATTTTTATTTTTTTAAATTTTTTTTTAATTTTCTTGAAAAAGACTTTAAAACTTGGGCTGGATGCACTAACTAAATTTTCAGATAATGATAAACATTATTAAACAGAAAAATTCAATCGTATTATAATGTATTGCATTTTAATTGGCAAATAGCTTGAATTAAAATGGTAAAAAAAGAATTTAACCTTTTAAATTTTTTTTGAATCATGCGTAAATTTTTTAGGGGAGATTTTTTAAATGAAATACTGAATTTGAAAAATATCAACCTGATATTAATGAATTTAAACTATTAATTTCAGTTGGGTTTTCATTAACCTTCTCCTTTGCGTCAATTACATTAGTTTTTCAATAAACCCTTTACTTGTTGACAATAAAAAAAATAACCTTTCAACAATTATTTCTGCAAATTTACGCTTGGTAAATTTTTTCAAGGGGGCAAATCAGTAATCTAATTATTAAAATGAAATCTTCGGACAAAACAACGAATGCCTTCCGAGAAAACCCAATCCATTAAATTTAAGAACGACTCAATTGAATAAAAGGTTGCAGACCAAAAAAATTTTTGTTTAAAATTTTTTTTTTTCAAAATGTTGAAAGCATATTCTTACAAAGTTAATTAAAACAGGGTTAAAAAATTTCCCCGGCAAATTTGCCCCCTTTTTTGAAAACCCCCCCTTTTTAAGGTTACCACAAACATTTAATCTAATCAATTTTACATAATTTATTAAAAATATTTTTTCATATTTTAATTATGAAATTGTGGATCTTACATTGTCTTTAAGTTTTTAAAATTGCTTTTCTTTTTGCATTGCCTTAAAAATATTCAAGTTTTCGTAATTGTTTTAACCCTACATTTTACCTATTTCATATTGCTGTTGGTATGAATGACCGAATTTGTGTGTTTGTTAAAAAATCCCCTTTATAAATCCTTACTTTTATAATTTTTTATAATTTTAAAATTTTAAAAATTTTTTATAATTTTAAAAATATTTAAAATTTTTAAATAATAAAACCCCAAATTAAAAAACAAAACATATTTTTGGGGTTAGTAATCTTTTATTTCTTGGGGGGTTCTTTATTTTGCATATTGAATTTTGGGGAACCCCTTTTTCCTTAAAAATATTTTTTGTAAACATTAACGGAAATTTTTTTACCCCGTAAAAGAATACCGGTTCCGTGTTATTAGGAATATTACCCTGAATAATTAATTTTTTTAAACCAATGTTAAAATTTTCATTATTTTTGTACAGTAACCTTTTTTTCTTCTTTTTTCCTTCGACATTCACCCTAAAATGTTTCCCAAAAAATCCCAATAATTTTTACTTACCCTTCTCCTATTTTGTTAAAAACCCCAAAATTGAAAAAAAGGAATTTTTTTGAAAATTTTTCCCCCCTCATATCTTTTTGATTAATTGATTTTCACAAATACCATTTTACCACGTCCAGATTCAATTAACGTCATTTAATTGAGGGCTTAACATTTTTATGCATTTACCCGAATCCAAAAATTTGGGGATTTTAAAAAATTTTACAGTTTCCTTATTAACAAATTGCCTAAATTTTTCAAAAAGGTATTAAAAGTATTTATTTATGCCTATGAAAAAATTTCGAAACATGGACTTATTTAAAACAAACCAAAATTTTCAAATTTTTGGAGACAAATTTAAAATATCATGAAAGAAAAACTTATTTTTTCCAAAATTGATACAATTATAATAACTCCCTTTTTCCTTTAACGAAATTGTATTTTTTTCTACATTAGGGAACATCTTTTTTTTATTATTTATATTCCATTATTGTTGAAACAAATTTATTTAAATATTGGAAATAATGCCTTACATGAAATGGTGCACCGATTTATTACCACTTTGTTAAAACCCAAAACCGCTCAGAAATGAGTCATATCATAAGCATTTTAATTATGTTCTTAACACTGAACCTTTTAACAGCTGCCAGTTTCTGTATAAGCAATAACTATTCTGCATTTTAGATACCTCACATTGTGCATATATACGTGGAATTAGTTATTAACGGCTATTTACGGATAAATTGCCTGAAAATTATATATATATATATATATATATATATATATATATATATATATATATATATATATATATATATATATATATATTATAATAGTAGAATTTTGATTAAAAAAACGAGAAGCTTATTCTATATTGCCACAATTCCCTAACTCCGTATCACATATAACCAGAGTCATTTGTGACTCAGTTAAACTTACAAATAAATTAGTCAAAGAGTTTTAGTTGGAAAACAATCTCCTTCTCAATCAATTCAATCTTCAAACAAAACAAATGAAGAGTACTAAACTAATAATCCATGTAGAAGAGACACCTTACCACTTCGGGCCACTCTTTGGCATGAGCTAGCAACTGCCTTTGTAGTTTAGAGTATTTTGAATAATAATTAAAGTATTATAATACAGTAATTACAATACTAAAGATGGACTAGTTAGTATATAGTTAATACATAATCAATGATAATTTATGTAATTTCATGTTTCATGTTTTGATTTGGAGGATATAATGGAATTGGGAGAAATGTCAACAATTTGATTTAGATTATGAATAATACAAAATGCCTCAGACGAAATTGTGAAAACGTGGTGACTGTTATATCCACAACTTGAATAAATAGAAAATCAATCACTAAATAACAATAAATAAATCATGACTTATTCAGCACAGCCTTTATGTTGGAGTGGCTGAGAAATCTCCTCCACACCACTTATAGGGAAGCAGTACGGAAGATGGAGCCGAAGTAACCTGAGGGTGGTCACTGCCAGAGTGTTTTATGTCCTCATGGGTCTTTAACGTCCCCCTTAATTTTTAAGTTGGCGTAATAGTTAAATGACCGAATGTTGCCATTGCTGTACCTATGATACTCAACTATCCATACATTAAAGACATTCGATAAATGGGAATACTTTTATCTCAATTGAAGTTTACCTTGAAGACATAGTTGGACGAAAAGCAACATAGCGAAATTGAATTAATCAATCAATCAATCATGCATTCATGCAATCAATTGTTATTTAGAAAATGATATGTCACAAACATGTAAATGAGACATAAATGAGTTAATAATAATTGCATAACCTATATTCTAAGCCTTTCTCTAATTCTGGCGGTGCTACTTTATATAATCATTTTAAACATTGAGAAATGAGTGGACCTATGTATGCGTAAAGATGGAGAGCTTTGTAGGATATAACGAATAATAAGACAAAATATAATAATTGTACGTTTAATTAAATAGTATTGTCAGTATCCCCCGCCAGACGGCGCAAAGCACTCCAGTGAAGGGTTGTACCGTGATGTTGACACCTCCGGTAGTTAACGTCAAACACACTCAGAAGGTAACAATACTAGAATAGATAAAACCAAAACAAATCAAACATGATTGTGAAGAACATACAAAATTAGTTTCAACAATAAGTTTTAAAAATGCATCTGTGTAGAAAGCCCAGTACAAAATTAGAGAATAAAGATAAGGTCGAATTATTTTTTCCTTATCCAAGCAACATTTGAAGAAAACTGAGGATATTCGCATTTATCTAAGATCCTTATTTGTGTCCATGTCTGTATTAAATCTAGGGGTTATATTGGATAACACCCTTATTCTATATATACATCCTGGTTTCATGACAATAAATGTAGGATGTCTTCGTAAGGTCATGAATTATGGCACATGCAAGACTTAAACGATATACTGTTGTATTATATCACCATCTCTGATAAATCTTTAAAACAAATGCACAAATGTGCTGTATGTCTGGTGACACGCACTCACACAAATAAATATATAACACGAGTTATGTTCCAGCTGCACTGAACTCTTGTACGTTGCACATCACTGTTCAAAACCATGTTTATGCATTCAAAGTTTCAACGCTATATGAACCAAAGGTATATGCTATAATGTTCCAATACAACTTTGAGAAATCAGCTCCGGTACTGTGTAATCAGTAGCCAAACTTAAGTAGAATTCTAGCAAGCAAATAAATAGTTTGTAATGCTCTTAAAGCCAACCTTTAAAAGTGTTTACAGTACATCAAACTTTTTATTTACTTTTATATAGTTAATAAAGTTAAGCACAGTTCTGAATTGGATTACAATGAAAGGCTATCGTGTATTTATTAAGACTTTGTAGAGGCATATTAGAATTCGAGGTATTCTAAAAGTACTGTAATAATCTAGACATTATGAAAGCCTAATATAATATTCAGCGGCCACTGAGGAGTACCTTCCAATTCATAGGGCAATAGATAAAAATGAAAGTGTCTTTCTTATCTGATGAATAGCAGCCTGTTGTACTAAATGTTCAGTTTAAGGAGGAATTTGTTTGTTTTCTTTTCTGCTAAACAATCGAATGAATTATGAACTACTAAATCTAACCCATTAGTTTAGAGCCTACAAACGTTCGCTTAATATATCTAAGACAAATAAAATGTTACTCACGTACCACAATTAACAAGACACCAACAGAGATAGTCAACTATTTAATAATAACATTCAGAGAAACAAATGTGCCAATGGGATGAACAAATTAATATGATGAAAAAGGAAATATCAACATCGTTCTTTGCAATTAATAAAGTTATTTAAGAGTTATAAATTTCTTCCATGAGCTTCCCAAAAACACGATATACAAGCACACTGATCTTTCTTTACATGGATATATCCACAACACTCAATTATATCTTTAGTTAGAGCTAGATCAGCTAAAAGGTGACATTGAAATAAACTAAGGTAAACATCGACAACAGATTGTTGTCACTTTTACATGATAATCGGTATTTGGAACGCAGCATAACATATCTCATGTCCGCCTTTCATAGGACACTACTCTTTTATTCACAAAGGCTTATTATCCACACACACACACACACACACACACACACACACACACACACACACACACATATATATATATAACAAGGTACACGATATTGTTATTTTACATTTATTTTATAAAGTGATAAAGAGAGTGAGGCCACAGGCAACTTAAACAATCTCAACTTCGCTTTCATAGATAAGATTCGAATTCAGGTATCTTCAGGCGAAAACGGAAAACATATAAACATAATTAATACATTGAACCATGAGTATTCTTATATATATCCACTCTCCCATAAACATATTCGCACACACACATACACACACACACATATATATATATATATATATATATATATATAAAAATACAACATACATACATATATATATATATATATATATATATATGCAAACATGCACCTATATTTTCTGTTTGTGATACATAATTGTAATTTCAAGTAATTGTCTCATCTTTGAGATTTTTTGAGATTATATATTAACCATGTTTACATGAAGTGCTATTCTAATTTCTACGTACAGATAGGTTATATAGTTCAGTTCGTAACATTATCTGTGTTGTGTATCTCATTTTAGAAGTTGGTTCGTTGATTATTTTAAAGAAATTAAATTAAACTTCAGACTGAACAATAAAACAATAGAATATATTCACCGTATTAATACACTGAAGCATATGTTTACGCGTTGTGGTAAGCAATTTTTGCTTGTTTGTCAGTTGATTATATAAAGCAATTATTTTAAAATAAAATACTTCATAGTAATACACATTATTGTATACGTTATTTCAACCAGTTACGTATACAATTACTATCACTTAATACGGAATATCCCATATAATAACACCAGCACATCGTAGTAAATTCATCATCAAGTTTGTCTTTACTAGAGGACTGTAGTATAACTTATCAGCGCAGCCCCATGACTATGAATATTTGAATCTAAAATGTGAGGATGTATATGCTTGGTCAGTTTGAACGTGAATATTCATAATCATCTAGTTACAGATAGCATCAAATGTCATGGTGTTTTCTTTTCTTTAAAATGTGTTGAGTACGTGCATTAAAATGTCTAATTTTCTTAATTAAGTAAGCAGTAATACAATTATGTTCAGGACTTGTATTTCACAATTCCCTAATAATATTTTGAATTAAATTATCTGCAATTGGTTTAAGATATAATGCATTTCCATAATCATTTTTAAAATATTATGTTGGATCAGTATATCTATTGGGAAGTTGGATTTGAATTGCTAGACTCAAACCTATATATTATTTTATATATTAAATTCATTAGCAAGAAAATATAATGTAGTATTCTTTTAAAATCAACTTTGAAGTTATGAGCAGCAATACGCTTTTCCCTATATTTTTGCTAATTATGTCCTTAATTTGCCATGATTTTTCAGCATTTAGTAGCAACTGACAAATCTTATTTTTATAGTTTTATAAACACGTTCATCAGACAGGAAATAATCCTTTTTTATATTATTAATAAAGATTCTTTTATGTATGAGTAGCTGGTGTTAGCCATAGTTTTATTGTGAAAAGAGGATTTATAATTACTTAAGGGAAACACACACACACAAACACAAACACACACAACACACACACACACACAATATATATATATATATATTTTATATATATATATATATATATATATAAAAGATATATAAGTATCTAATGTTGATTTCATATGTCAGTAAATAGCATTATTGCAATAAACATAACCAATAAACATAGGCAGTACGTTTATAAACAATATATATATATATATATATATATATATATATATATATATATATATATATATATATATAAATAAATATAATGACTAATGATTCCCATTTTGAATCAGTTATTGGCTATGTATGGTTTGCAGTAACAATGATATATCTGATGCCTAGAAGAGTACGCCATATGGCTATATGGCTGATTTATGGCTGATTTATGCAATATATGAATGCAATTAATATTATCAAATGTGGAAAAATACAATACAGTTATTAATATTGTTTATTAGTAAAATAGTATAACTATATGAAACCGTTATATTATAATGATTAATATATAGTTAATATTGCACCACCTCCCCCATAATGACCCAATACATTATTATTTTATCAATCCAAATAGTTTATAATAAATCTTATCAATAAGAAATATGTTTCTATCGAGAAAGCAATGAAACTAAGTCTGGATAATAACTATCGTGTGTGAATTAGTATGGACAACGCTACCGAAATAGAAAACAAAACACCTTGTTGTTGGATGTTTTACTCAAGAATCTGGTCATATTAGAATATGTCATTTCAGCTTATTATAAAAAAACACATTTCGTAATATTTAACAGCATAGCTTCAGGGATGATTCAATCAGATATGTGTTTACCATCGCCACAGGTCAGTGCAGATTCAACTTGATCTATGTCATTACATTATTATAATGATGGCTTATTTTCGTTATTTTCAATGTCTACTTACTGTACGTCATCTGATAGTGTAGAGAGGGCGCCTCCGTGGTCTAGCGGTAGCGTGCTGGACCACAAATCACCACCACCCGTGTTCGAATCCCGGCGTGGGCATATCTGAAGGTTGTTTCTTCTTTAACTTCGCTTCATTGCCTTTGGAGGTCGCTCGGCCCATTTAGCCTACCTTGTGCACAAAATTGGCGGTAAAACATCAATCATCAATCATCATCTGATAGAGTAGAGATTACAAATACTAGACGTGCCATTACCTGATACTTATATCTTTGATGACAGCTTTTGACACATGTTTTCCAAGGATGTATAACATGATACTTAATATTATGTTTGCTATTAAATATAAGAGGAACAAAAATAAAATATTTTGTTTAATATTCAACTTTAACTTTTAATGAAGGCAGTAGTTCCCGTTGTTATGATAAGAGTAATATTATCTCTGAACGATATGATTCTGAATACGTCATTCATGGTCAAGATACGTTAATCGTGACAATTTTCCTCGGATATTAAATATTTATCGCAATTAATAATAACCATAAACAACTTCCTTCGTTTAGCTTTGACTATTACTGAAGATAAACTATCTGATGAAATAATGCACTATTAATAGCCAAATATCGTCAGTCATGTCTCAACTAATACTCGTAATTATAGACTCATCATATTACGCTTTCTGGAAAAACTAGTCGCGTTCAGATTAATAACAAATTAATCACCAACCGATCATCAACACGACTACATAAATAAGTAAAACAACTACAAGGCTACATAACGAAATAATGAACTTAACAAACACAAATTTAAGGCTATTCAGAAGTTTCTCTGAAAATAAGAAGCGTTCTATTATGACTAATATTATCACATCATGTTTCATTATGTTAGTTCTTAATTGCAACTTCCATGTCATCTGTATTATACAGTATTAACTTAGGAACACTTAAGTTTGTCTCTGTTAAGTGTATTACAAAAGGAGGTTATATATATATATATATATATATATATATATATATATATATATATATATATATATATATATATATATATATATATATATATATTACGCCTATAAGTGAATATCCAACAGGGAAGATAATTTGTACGGAATACATTATGTGTTTTAAATACAATATTGCACGACAGATAGCACACCTATTAATATGATAGGCTAATCCATGAGGACAAATATTCTAAATGGTTTAATTGTGTTTAGTTATTCTATGTGATGACACTCGAAGGGCCTGCCCGTTCATGGTTATTTACAATTATTAAATTCCTTATCACTATGAGTTGTCTTTCTCTAAATTTTCATTCAAACTATCACACTAGATACATCATTAGTAAAGATTGTATTTGTTAATATAACAATTTACTGGATCCGGTTCTTAGATACAAGATTAGTATTAGCATATGTATTTGTTAATCTGTTTATGGTTGTGGATAGGTATATTTCTCTGTATGTGTGTATGTGTGTGTGTGTGTGTATGTGTGTGTGTTTTAGGGTACATATAAAGAGGCAACAGGCACAGAACATCAACATATCTAAACATCCTTCGAGAACTACCTCCATAAATCTAAATACAAATAAACTATACATACATTAATCTAAACATTAAATGTTCCATACTTCCACATATTGATAGATGTATCCGTTTACCTAAGCATGTGTCTGGTCTACTCAGCAGCCTGTGGGAACCAGCTAATTCGCTTTTCGTGCGCGACAAATATGTCACGCCCACAGGAAAGCGGCTACATGCAGGCTACGTACAAAAAGCGGAAACACGTAAAACGCATACCATTTGATACCACAGCTCGCAACAAACAACACGTGCGTGTGGTTCAATGGTGAGTTGCTAGATACATATCATAACTATTTCGACACCACAGTTTGTATCTTGTATATGTTTTATATACCCTCAGCGTGTTAACAAACATTACAGTTTGTTCACCACAAAAGAATGTAGACTAACTCAGTATGGCCTCACTGAAGTGATGTATCTAAAACAAAAACAAAGTAGCAATACCGCACAATGGATTATTACTGGACTAGAACGAAATATCGTCTCAAACCTGAGTAAATACTATGATTTACTCGAACCTAACAGCTAATCCTCATACGTCTCCGTTCATCACTAAGGGCATGTTCATTCACGCTTAATTTAGCGTCCCTAAGTATATGCAGAGTGTGTGTGTGTGTGTTTGTGTGTGGAGGGGGGATTGTATATGTGTGTATATCAATATATTGTGCGTGCCTGCGTCCGTGGGTGTGTATGTATGTATGCGTACATGGATCCATGCATACCTCTGCCTTTGTATATAATATATTCGTTATATAAAATCAAGCATTACATGTTTTGAAACGTTAGATTAAAACATCTATGTTTGAAACAGAAGAAAAAAAAACCTTACAACCCTGACAAATATATTCACAACACATCTTGGAATGGCATGCAATTTTCCATGTTAGTAAGATCGGGCTGTATATATCATTGTTTTAAATATTTCACAATAATCGAGGAGCTACAGTTAACGAGTATTTAAAATATACACGATCCTATAGGTAGTAGTTGTAATAATAATAATAATAATAATAATAATAATAATAATAATAATAATAATAATAATAATAATGACAATAATAATAATAATAATAATAATATAACATATACTGCCTTATTCACCTTCAATTGCTCTAAGGCATTTTACATTTAAAACACAATTAAAACATACTCTGAGCTCATATGGCTCAAATGCATTTCATACATAATAAGCGGATTTAAATATTATAACCTTTCATGTGCCGTTGTTATGTCCCCACTTAAGATCCTCAGCACTTACTTTACAAAACAAATTGTATTCGTGGGGATAGTACAATTATTATTATATGTATTTGGTATTGTCATACAAGTAGTATATTGATTGTGTAGTACTATACAATGTATTTTGTATATATGTTCATACCCAATATTACATTTAGTTTAGTTTAAGTCATACAATACTAGCAACGCCCAATAAATCACATACACCGGGAAGGCAGACATAAATACAGCTATTGCTATTTTCGGTTTAGCTTGTCTATGTTCAATTTCCAAGGTTTGTATTTATAGCACATTATAAAATATAAACATATATATTATAAATGATGCCTATTTTGAATGCAAAATAAATGCCACTGGCTCTCAAATTAGATAGAAGTACATAATATTAGGTGTTAATTTTGAAAAATAAACAATAAACAATTTAAATCACCAAGCGAATATTGGCTCTTTGAATGATTGACAGAATGACTAATTAAATAGTTCAGTGCTACTCTTACTCAATCCGTTACTAACTTTTAATTAGCTCAATTGCTTTATGACATACTAACTCACTTACTCACTTACTGACTCACTTACTCATTTCATCGCTGAAATACGTATCCACTCACTTTCTCATTTACTCACGTTTCCATCGTCCCGTCAATTTCCAGCAAAATGTTAATTAATGTCATGAATTATTTCATGCCCAGCTCCTTTAGTTTTATGAAAATTTATGTCACTCAGGAAAATAAAACCTCTTTATTAGCCCATCAACCATTTTATGACAATAATCAACCACTCATTATTATTTCATTATGTCTTGTCATCTCAGCAACACTTGTTTTATACGACAGGCGTGATTATATCAAAGGCTAAAACGATGGAAAATCATAGTCAAGATTAATATAATTGGAAGAAAACAATTCTTTGAGCCTGGTAAAATATGCAAACCAACAATATGCGAAATAAGTAAACCTTTTTCTCCTTCCCGCTTATTGCTTCAGAAAAAAATTGATTACCACGAGTGCCTATGTATAGAAAAATATGGAATCCTGTGATTCAGAATGAAATCTGCCACACAAAGAAATTAAACAAGTAGGTGCTATTCAGATCGATTTTGGGTTAGGTCTCCAGCTATTTCCCGCTGTTTGGATCTCCATCTCCGTAACGATATAACCATTCCTCTAACGTAACACTATTTATGATGAAACAATAGAAAAGGTCGGCTGTTTTTCTTCAAGTTATCCCCAACATATACAAATAAACAAATAACATCAACGCTCCAGATAGCTTAAAATATCGCTGCGTATCTTCCCATTCTTATATCTCGAACGAAATGTTTATAAATGTGTGGTCGTTTGGGGCAAATCGTTACTGATCCTAGTATTACTGATATCCCTCTTGTATAAAACTATCAAAAGTAAGACATTCGACGATATCGATCACCTTCCGCATAACTGTACCCTTCTCTCACATCTGGTGTGATTTTAAACAATCACTATTTTAAAAATGGAAAGTTATTATTAGTAGTATTATTAGTATTATTTTCATTATCATTATTAGTAGTATTAGTATTAGTATTGCTATTAGTTACCATCATATTTAAGTATTTTTGCACTCGTTAGTGGGCCAGTGCATACACTAACGTGCTGCTTTTGCTGTATATTTACATAAGGAGACTACTTCATTTATCTAACGGCAATAAATGGAAAAGGTAACAAATTGATTTTTAGTTTAAATATAGCAAGGCCTTTTTTCGTTGCTTAAACAAATTCCTTAGATTGGCCTATTCCTACGTTAGATAATGATTCCAGGTAGAATATACATACATACTAGGCGTATTAATAAACCAATCGTTAACATTGACTTAAAGATAATGTAATCACATATTTGAGAAATGGATTAGATTTACTTGGAACAAGGTATCCCTTTTAATGAGATCAACTAAAATATAAAAAGAAAATGATTGATAGATACAGTGCTTATCAATTAAATCTGGTCACGATCTCGTCAATGTATCTGTTTCTTCTGAACAGTCTTTGCCAACAGTCCTTCCACATAAGGCTATTTTATGACGTACCATAAATGACAGGTTTAAGCTCCACTTGCAGGAAACACATTGAAGATCCTGTACCTTTCAGGCTGCGATTATCGAATTGGCTAGAATATCGTGACTATCTAATTATTAATCTATGTAGCAGGTGCAAAACATCCTACGTAGACGTTTATCATATATATATATATATATATATATATATATATATATATATATATATAAGAGAGGAGAGAGAGAGAGAGAGAGAGAGAGAGAGAGAGAGAGAGAGAGAGAGAGAGCCTAGTGGGGAATAGTTGGCACAGGTTTACTTGATTAATGTGAATTTTATTAAATTGGAGTAAATATCCATATTTTTCTTTAAGAACATATGTCTCATAGAAGCACATTGTCAAGCGACTAAATACATCACAAACATATAGGTAAAACAAAATACGCGTGATTTCTTTAGAATTACCTATGTGAATTACTTGTGGAATCATTGTTCATATTACAGAGTTCTAAGTCTAAATTTAACTTAACATAGAAAGTTACACCCAACACCTTCTGACACTGTATAGTTAATCAATTTATTTCATCTTATTATTTACACGTATGATTTTGTATTTGCCATCAATAAACGTACTTACATGGTTATTACGCTGTGTGTATTTAACTTAACAGTCTCTAGAAAAATCACAACTAAATATACATCTATCGAACTACGACAAAATTGAAAAGTTGGTTACATTTTCTTGTGGCTCCTATGCAAATATATATATATATATATATATATATATATATATATATATATATATATATATATAACTTCATATAATTAGCGAAACTGGGTTTTAAGAAGTCCAAATTTCTGCACATCAATCTTTATGATTAAATATTACATAGGAAGCGGCTCATACAAATAATTGCTATACTATTATTGCCGAGAATAAACATAAGAAATTAAAGGGGTCAATATGTCATAAAATAGAAAGATTTAGTGTATTTATTATGGGTATTAGCCATATTGGGACCGTATATATATATATATATATATATATATATATATATATATATATATAATAATGATTTGTTTAGAAATCTGAGAAGGAAACATAAATTATGTTGATTGTTGTGTGAGACGTTTGCTTCTTTATTGAATTTGTGGATATTAAGTTGATCAATCAATCGCTCGTTTGAGTAATATCACACAACAGTTGTAATAACAAGAACAACAATGATTTTAAAAGAGCAGTAAAAGGACCAGAACAATTTAATGAACCGAAAATCATGTAATCAATGTATACACTTACCATAGACGGCTGTAACACTACTAGTACTGTTTTCGTAAATAAAAAGCCTAATATACAACAATATCTATAAATTAATCGTAAATAACTAACAGTACTATCAAGTATATATCACGATTACATGTTCTATTTGTGACTATATGAAAGTAATTGTAGGAATCCATTGCTTGAATACTGATTTAGGATATGCGCATAGCATGTGTGTTTATGTAGGTTATGTGTAGTGATCGCTGCATGAGACTTATGCAATTGTATGCATGAGTTTATCAATGAACATAAAATGGCATGTATCAATTTCAGGTAGTGTAACTAGCTATCTAACGCAATCAACATATATAATATTCATTGTTAGAATCCCGGTTGATACTGAACACTGATATGTGAGAGGAAATGATACGTCATCCATTTGGCTCCTGGTTAACGCAAAATAAAAAGCCTAATATACAACAACTGGTAAGACACAAAAATAGTTAACTGCATTTTAATGAGAATAGTGAATAAATACCACACTTAGTGTACCAACCATATATTCTGACCATAACTCAGTATGTAAAATATATATTAAAAACATTAAGAAGGTGTTATTTAACTAAATAATTAATTGTTTATTAAAGAAAGGAACAACGGTGAATGCAAAATTAATAATATGTTTAGAGATTTTATAGTGGTATTTGGCTGTTGATGATTTATTTAACGGCATGCTATATTAGCAATACAATTTTACCTACTGGTGATGACAAAGTCAAAGGATATTCTATGGGATTCTCTAATATTGAGTCTCCTGTTAGACTAAATCCTAGTGCAATCTTGAAGGACAGAATGGACGTTATACATTTTTAAATGTAAATATGAAGTTGTCTGATGTGTGTGTGTGTGTGTGTGTGTGTGTGTGTGTGTGTGTGTGTGTGTGTGTGTGTGTGTGTGTGTGTGTGTGTGTGTGTGTGTGTGTGTGTGTGTGTGTGCTACAGGGTTATTTATTTTTGTATATATTGGAGTTAATAGAATGTCAGATATAAAAATAGGGATCGTCATTATTTCTTTCTTGGAACTATCCTTTTCTAGCTGTAGGTGGCTTCCAACACAACAGCATCACTCACACTTCCACTGACCTTTTAATGAAAGCATTCATTAAAGGCAGAAATCGATCCACCCAGTTCGTTGAAATGCAAATAGACATTTTATCTTATCGCATTATTTACGGGTTTTATTATCAAATCTCACTTAACACCAACTTACTTCTTTTTCCATACTAAATCCATATCGATGCAGATAATACGTTATACTTAGACGGATATCACAGAAAGTTAGCCAATTAGTTAGTAACGATAAGCCTATATATCTTGATATCATCCCAACCAATGTAGGATAGCCAAAGTACATCGTTTATACTTTGCTTGGACTAGTACTATAAAGAAGAAGAAAATCACAATAGTTTGATTTCTGGACGGCTTAGATTTACACTCTACTGTTCAGCAGGAAGACGTTTTGTGGTGATCCATTTTTGTTGCGTTTGCAATCCTTGGTGTGCTTGTACATGCAAATGATGTAAAGGGCATAACACCCGTATGAGTCTTAGTCTCAGCCGCTTTTACACAAATATATGACTTATTACCAATGTATAATTACTTAGCTTTTATTTCTAATTTATTAATTATTAAAGTCCCTTATTTTGTTCCACCTGTGCGTCATTAAATCGCCTATGTGAACCAACCCTAATGATTAAACGAACCCTTATGCGATTGTTACGATAAGGTCAATATGAAGAACTGCTACATGATTCACTTGTAGATAGACTATATGGGGTGACATTGAAAATTACTGATTGAACAGATTGATGTAAAGGTGAAAGCATATCTACAAGTAGAGTAAAAGACCTACTACTAACAGATCATAAATATTTAGATCTGGACTGTTCTATGTTTACGTTTGACGTATTAAGTGGGTTATATAAATTACATCCTAGAGGAAAACTCTATTTAATGAAAGAAAGTAACTGATTAAATAAAATATATTATGATATTAGCTAGAGTGTTATTATATCAAAACTAATTAGTCATACCTATATTGCTTCCTAAAATAGTAATAACAAATAACATATTATAACAGCTGTTTTGACTTACAGGGAACGTTAACGGGTGATAAACGTAACGACTTTTTAACAATCTGACTCATTGAATGACCTATTAGCCTGAATGATTGACAGATGCTCTGACTGACTGATTGGCTGTATAGCTCGATGGCGCGATCGCTAAATGTTTGTAGCCATTAAACACAGCATGACATCATTATAACTCAGTGCTAACGAAAAATAGCATTCATCCAGTATGTTCTTTATACTTTGTACATTAAAAACATTGCACGACTAGAGTCAGAATATTTAATGCATTCCTGCAAAATCTCGTATTATTACGAGGAAGTAAATACTGATAGTACCAATAGAGCTTCCCACTTTTGTCTAAATTTATTCTGACAAGTATTACTTATCTCACGCATTTCATCAATTTGCTATGATTGCATAACACTAGATCGAATAGTCGTCCTCGGAACTATCGAACAATAACTTGGATTAACAGGTATTTCGGCGTACCTTTCTGACCCATAGGAACAGGTCTTCTTTAATCTCCGATTGCACCGTCTTGACAAATGTATTAACGATACCTGATACCAAATGTAACAAGCAAAATATTTTAGAGAGGTTGAAAAAGGGTGAACATGTATACTTCACATTTTATTTTCAGGTTTGATTGATAACTAATATTTCAGCTCACTCTGTTGTGATACAAGATATGCTGGCTAATGTTTGACTCTGACGTTGAACACCTGACTGTGCTTTTATTTTCAGCTGAAATGCCATAATTACACGACATGATTAGTTTTCTTCTTGTGCTTCAGATAATTCCTATAATTAGTAATAGCTTTTTATTTGTGTCTGAACAGAATCCTGGGGCTGATTTAATGAAATATTAAAGAGAACCGGAGGAAAGGAAAGATTCATATTATAGCGTTTCAATTCCTTTATTGGTCGTATTACACTGCCTTAGTTAACTATTCACATTATTTATATTAGAAATTGTCATTTACAACAGCACAAATCACAATTGTGTTATTATCTGGAAGTAAAATAAATAGCAAATATCATGGAATTAAATATGTGTTGTCGCCCTGGATATCACAATCGATATATTATAACTAATATTATTACATATCCCTTCATTAAAAATATTCCTATTGTAAAATTCCATATCATCTTTTCTATAACGTTTCATTCGGGAAAGCAAATTGCGGGGTTCCGAGAACAATATTACAGATCGCTGGAAATGCTTGTCTTTCAATGCTATGTTTTTCACCTGGTCACAATTTCATTTAGCTAAATACCAATATCACCTGATCATTAATATACTGCACTTGACGTCACACGAGAATATTTACCCAAAAGCAGTTTGCATCATAAACAAAATACATATTCCATACAATAGAAGAAAAATAGTTGAGAGAATAACTGATATAAACCAAATTAATGGATCTTACGTTATAAAGCTAGTGTTACTTTAATATTACCTATATTAGCGGTTTTAACCTGTAATAAAAATGTTGAGTGATTAAACGTTATGTTGTAATATGTTATATTAATGGCTTTGATTAAAATGTTGGACATCTTGATAATGACAATTATAATATTAAGACTTAGTATTGAAGTTAATTTATTTATAATGTCACAAATACATAATCAGTTAATTGTGTTCTCTTCTCAGGTAGCCATCAGTCCGGAATTACTCATTACTTGTATTACTCTTTATTATATGTCATTGTCTCCATTTTCCATTAAATAGCAGTGCATTACCTAAAGTCCGTACATGGGATTTCAGATATAACTCACGTATTACCGTTTTATCAATATTGTATAAATACATGAACCTAAAGTGTTCAATTCAACTTATTTTACACAGCCAATCGAATATTTACACAAAGCCTAGTTCATACAAATATTACTTTCAGTCCAAAGAGGAAGTTTTGGGAATGACTTTTAAAACTCCTACTTCTATGTTTCAATTTTTTTTATTTCCTCAACGTAAAAGATGATAATAAAGTTTAATATGCCAATTATAACCACATTCCTATATTTGAATACATACATACATACATGCAGGCATACACACACACACAGACACACACATATATATATATATATATATATATATATATATATATATATATATATATATATATATATATATAGAGCCAGTGCTTCATGGCGTAGTTCACCCTATATCGTATATATATATATATATAATATATATATATATATATATATATATATATATATATATATATATATTATATAGTGTGTGTGTATATGTGTGTGTGATTTGGGGTGATTGGGAGTATAGTTGACCATATTAACTTGTACATAATGTAAATGTGTTATTTCATTTTGTTAAGCGCCCTTGAACTAAGCATTAGGATATGTGGCGCTATTATAAATGTATATATATATATATATATATATATATATATATATATATATCATGAAAGCGGCAAAGACTGCCGACTTGAAGTCCACCTTGATAATGGATAAAGTAAAAGTAGAAGGCAAAATATACAGCAGTGACCAGCTGGATGAGTTGCCTGACAAATGTAATCTATCAATCAACAGTTAGAAACAGAACGACAAAGTCATATGTTTCTTTGGTAGATATAGCCCTCTTAGTAACTTTTATAAGTGTTGATTCACTCTAGACGACACCACTTCTAACTGTTCAGAATAATTTATCCAACACAAAGAGTGTGAATGTCTTGGACAAGAATCCCAAGTTCAAAGGATTTTACTTACATCTGATCCGTCTACCCAGAAGCGACTTGGCAACGCCATCCGAACTGATCCTACACCCTGGTTTGATGTTGCCAGATCTGAAATAATACCTGCTATCCGAGCGAAATTCACAGAAAACCATGATTTGGTTACCTATCTGATAAACACTGGTACACGTGATCTTGCTGAGGCTACTACTGATACATTCTGGGGTACAGGTATGTCACTCAACAACATAAGCATTTTAAACAATTATATGTGTAGAGGAAAGAATATGATGGGATCAGTTCGAATGGCTGCTAGAGTTGAATTGTTTACAAAAAAATAATCTTTCATTGTGAATCATGTTACATTTATATGCTTGCATCATAATTTCTTCACGTGTAACATATTTAACCTTACCACTTGTTATACTTGAATATGGGCTGTCATCACAATTTATGTTGGCCAACATGTCTCTCAATTTAAATTAGTATGCTAATCCTGCAAAATATGGGTTGCTATCTTTAAATTTAATCTATTATATCACACTCTATAATCATGTCGCAGTCATGATCTCATTATATGCACATATACTGTCATGATATTATTAATAGTAATCCTTAATTCATGTGTGTTATCGTAATATTAAGTTATATTTCAGTTTGTATTTATATTCATATTATCACTGTATTATGCACACTTCCTGTGTGTTATCACGATGCTGTATTATTATGCTCAGTTCCTGTGTGTTATCATGTGTTATCAGGATTATGTAGTATTGTGTTCAGTTCATGTGTACTGTCATAATCTCATTTTTATAAGCTCAATCTTCAATTGGTTTTATAATGTTGCATTGTGCTCAGTGCATATGTGATGCCATGCTACTAATATATTATCCTTAGTATCAGGTGTATTTCATGATGTGTATCCTTTCAACTTATTAATAATTATATTATGCTCTAGCCATATGTCATATCCTGTTTGCCAATGTTCACTTATACTCTCATTATGTTATGTCATAATCAGATCATTTGTACTATCCTGTCCTCAATATTGTGCTATGGTCAGTGTAAATGTGCTGTCATGGTCTTCCTAGTATCATATTCTTTTCAATTTTCAATTTCATGCGTTCTATCACCAAGCTCATTTAAATAATTTTAATTGCATTTAGGTGACTAAATTATTATTTATATTAATATGTTCCCTAATGGTTTTGACCATGGTATAAACAAATAATATAATTACTCACCTTCAACTTCTCCAACAAGTACATCTTGATCCCTCTCATATCAGTGACCTGACACCACTGTGAAAGTTATGTTTTCATAATGTACTAGTATGTATAATATCTCAGTTATAGATATATATAGAATCACTCAACACTGCATCTGTACATAGATAGTTTGGATAATGTATTCCTGTTCGTGTAATTACTCTATCTATTTAAACCATTTTACATTCATTGTTCATCACTAGTCAGCTGCTTGATAAATCCCTCGTGCTAGCCTTTTGTTGTGCTACAGGTCATTGTTTTGTCTATGGGATATCGCAATCAGTCTTGTGTATTCATAATGCACTCAATGCCTGCTTGTTCCATGTTACTCTTGAGAAAATTGCTTGATCTATGTTTACATCCATAAGTGGAACCTCAAATGAACACTCAATAGATGTTTGTCTCGTCATTCATCTGTTCATCACTCATTTTCTGTGCGGTATTTGTGTGTATTTCAGCGTTGATGCCGGGGGGGGGGTCATTCTATCCCTTTCCTCCTTATCACGTGATCGGTGAGGTGTCTCTTGATGACATCAGGACAGATAAACTGTATGATTTAATATCATTATTATGTGACCTACATGGTGATAAGTTTAACTTCGATATCATTGGTCTGAGCGACATTTTCAGGGCCACTGGTGATATGCCTCTGGGTTTACCCGGATACCATGAGGTAATATCACGTTGTCGTGGTGATAGTCCTAGAGGAGGTGTAGGCCTGTTTATTAGAGAATATATCAATTCTAAAATCTAAGAGAACATTAACTCTTTTGTACGTCACATTTTTGGACCACTCTTCACAGAAATCTCTTATTCCGGAACCAAAAATATAATTATTGGGGTTATGTATTGACCAAATATAGAATTATATGCCGATATTCACATTAAAAAACAAGCACCATAATGGGTCATATAAATATAAACTTATTGAATTTCGAAAAACACCTTTAAACTGAGTGTTACCTAGAAGGGTTATTCTCAAATTGATTCGTGCCCATTATCGTTAAACCAACTAGGATTACCGCCTCATCCAAACTCTTATCGATCATATGTATACTAATAACATGACAGCAACAGGTCAAGCGAGTATCATCATCACCGATCTTGCTGACCACTTTGGAACATTTTATCTTACCAAATCACACAATACCAACAATTTACATGTAAAAAAGGCCAGGAAAAGAATATTTTCAGAAAATAATATTGAAATATTCAGATAAAAACTAACATATATAGATTTTACTTATATAAGTCTAACAATGTGTCCCAGTGATGCCTACAGTGAACTTTTAAATTTAAATCTGAAAGTTTTTAATGAATCATTTCCGATCGTTGAAATATCATCTAAAACCAAACAGCCAAAAAATGAACCATGGTGCACATCTGGTCTTAGAGTGTTTTCGAAAACAAAGGCTAAATTGCTATTAAAAAAATTATCAATACCTTCTAAACATAACATACAAAAATATAAAGAATTTAATATATTGCATAAACAACTTCAACGTCGATTAATTTCGAAAATATAATAGAAGAAAATAAGTTTAATATTAAGGAAACCTGGAGCACCCATAACAAAATAATAGGAACACATAATGAAAAATCTGGACTCTGAAATAACAGAAAGGAAGTCGCTGAGGTTTTCAACATTTTTTTTTCTTCACAAATAAGACTCCAAACTGGTCTTAACGTTCCTAAAGTTAATACAAAATTTAAATCATTTATGCCCAAACCCACACTCCATAGTATATTTCTACCTCCAATGTCGCAATCTGACGTCTTAAACATAACGCCAAAACTCAAACCTAAAACCAGCTCTGGTTATGATTGTATATCGACTAAACATCTCAAGCCTACTATTAACGAAATACTAGAACCTCTCACTCATGTCATACATACTTCATTTGAAACTGGAAAGTACCTTATGACATGAAAATAGCAAACGTCATTCCTATTTATAAATCTGCTATTAAGACCATATTAAAAAACTACAGACCTAATAGCCTACTCCCAGTATTTAGTAAAGTAATAGAACAACTCATGTATACAAAATAACTTCATTCTTGAATGCCAATAATTTATTCTTTAGGTACCATCATGGGTTCTAGAAAAATCGCTCAACTGTTCATCCAATTATCCATCTATTAAACCAATGTGCTCTATCTACAAATCATCTTGAATTTACATTGGCTATATTTTGTGATCTGAGCAAAGCCTTTGACGCAATCAGTCATAATATTGTGTTAAACAAATTACATCGTTACGGAATACGAGGTATAGCGCATAATTGGTTTAAAAAGTATTTGACGGTTCGTCTACCATATGTTGAAATTGCCGGATACAAATCATCACGTTCTCAAATAAAATGCGGAGTTCCTCAAGTCTTAATTCTGAGAACTCGTTTATATTTGATTTATGTAAATGACATATGTTTTTCTTGCAATGGTAGTATACTTTCGTTTGCTGATGATACGATATTCTTTTCAATAATGCAAACATAATAATTAATTCTCTATTTATATGGTTTTGCTCAAATCGACTTTGGCTAAATCGCAACAAGCTAAATATATCGTTATAAGACCCCCATCATTAAAAGGTGATCTTTCCCCAAAACATATATTCATTGAAAACACACCCCTGCATAGAATAGGCAAAGAGTGTGATGAAAAAGCGACCAAATTCTTAGGTATTCTAAATGATGAAAAGTTTACATGGAAACATCATCTATTCCACATTAATCAGAAAGTATCTCGAGCATTATTCTCCTTAAAACAAGTTAAACATTTTCTCCCTAATCAATGCATGAAAACATTATACTATTCACTCATTCATTCTCATCTTTCAGATGGAAACCTATTTGGGGAAACGCGACTCAATCAGCTTTTCGTCATTTTGCTACAAAAACGGGCTATCCGTTTAATCAATAATGCTATATACAATGACTATACAACAGCCATACTGACCCACTATATATATATATATATATATATATATATATATATATATATATATATATATATATATATATATATATGAAATTAAAAACCTTACTGTGTATGTGTGTGTGCGTGCGTGCGTGCGTGCGTGCGTGTGTGTGTGTGTGTGTGTGTGTGTGTGTGTGTGTGTGTGTGTTTTAGTCTGTCTATGATTATATTTCCTGAAACAAATAATTACCCTAATTTTATGTTTACGGCCTCTTGGCAAATTGGCTCTATTATAGCTATTTGTGATATTATATTTCAGCTGATAATAATCATCGAATGTCTGGTCAACAGCCACATCCATGTAGATGTAGCAGTAGATGTAGCAGAAGATGTAGGAGTGGATGCAGTAGTAGTAGTATTAGAAGTAATTACAATCGTAAAGGCAGCAGCAGAATTAAAGAGAATAGAATGATGAGCAGTCGTTGTATTAGCCGCAATATTATCATAATTATTATTATTATTATTATCACATTTATTATCATTTGTATTATTATTATTATTATTAGTAGTAGCAGTAGTAGTAGAGTAATTGTTGTAGTGGTAGTAGTAGTAATACTAGTATTAGTATTAGTAGTATTAGTAGTAGTAGTAGTAGTAATATTATTGTAGTACTAGTAGGAGAAGTAGTAATATAAGTAGTAGAAGTAGTAGTCTTAATACTAGTTATAATTGATGTAGAAGTAGCAGTAATAGTAAAATTATATTATTATTATTATTATTATAAGCAGTAGTAGTAGTAGTAGTAGTCAACTATTCACGCGTCCAATTAGGCCAAAGTTGAGGGTTAGCCATTACTAAATACAATGATAAACAATAGCAACGAATTGCGTAAACTAACTCAGGTACTTAGCTGCCATAGTTAATATAATACAGCTTTGTAAAGGTATTTCTGTTGTTAGTTTTATCTTTATGTTATCGATGAACATCAAAATAGACTGTTCTGGTAATGTCCAATATTAGTATCAAGCATTAAAGAAAAATACCCCAGAAACAGCATAAAGTAAACTGTTCCGGAACAATAAATACAAATGGGTCTCGAAACTATCTGTAAACAAACATAGAATCCTAGTGCCCTCTTATTTCGACTACAAAAGGTAATGGAGCTGATAAGATAGGAAATGTATTCTTTTGAAAATGGCAGTAATACTCAATGACATATAATTTCAATTAAAAATACTCCAATTGCAGATATATGCTTGTTGTTAAACACATGTAAAACAATTAAGGCATTTCAGTTATTCCTATTGCGACGTCACAAACCGTAACAGACAGACGTATCGTACCCATTTGAAATTACACTGACTGTTGTCGTCCCTCGACGTAAAAAAATACGCCACAGCTGTTTGATTACAATATATAAAATACTTGAGTTAAAATGTCATCCGGTGGTCGCAAAAAACAAGGAATATATTTACTTATGTAATATAAAGTGAAAATATCGATTTGCATCCATTATCAAATAAGTAGTCAAAATTGTAGGCCGTCCTTCGTTTATTTATGCCTTGAAGTAATTGTATCCTCTATCATCCATCACTCATAATTAACATTCTTGGCCTGATCTTCATCTTAGAAAATGTGTTGCTATAAGAAATTCTGGAAAGTGGTCTGATTTCCATTCTTCACAGAGCATGTCCATCTTTGAATTCGTCTGTATGTTTGTCAGTTTAACAATGGTGTCCCAGGCATGGGGTGATCGTAATCGGTAAACGTAATCTATTGTAACCGATTACATGTTCGCAAGTAAACATAATAATCGCCATTTTTAGACACAATATTCATGTAATCGTAATCGATTATATGGTAAATTAAAATTCGATTGCTTTCACGATTACACAAGCTGTTGTTTGATTATTTACCATGCTATATCATGCCAAAACATCTAGTTAGTGTCATTTCCATCCTGACCTGAAAGTGGGTTTCTAAACTATATTTCTTGATTACATTATAATTATCCTATATATTATATAGACCTTACCTGGCTATATTCACGCCAAACATGATGGAATATGATTGCATTAATGTCCTTGTGAGAATTAAATGTTTATCTGTATCTTAAATCAGTTCCGGAAATTAACCGCTACTGGTTCACATGTAATCAGACATTTGGTGGTTTAATTAGCAGGACTTCAGCATATTGTGTGGTATACTTCATTGTATTTTTTGTTTGTTGGAGGGGGGGGGACAGTAGCTAAACTAGTAGATAGTATAAATCACTTGGTTGTTTGATCATCTTATTGTTTGGTTTGATTGTAATAAGTGATGTTGGCAATGGAATAAAGGCACTACCAAATGTTTCACTGCTAATTAACTTAGCTGAGCAGGTAGCATGATGAATTAATCCGAGTTAATGTTGCATTGATATAGGTTGCACTAATTCCAGTTTATAATAATCGCAACTATCTCTATAAATACCCGTGCATTCGTGAAAAATGTATTACTTGTTCTTTTGCTCTATGGTGAATATTGATCTCAGAAATGTTAAAATAAATTAACGTCTTTCAATGACATCCACGTGTCTTTTACATTTTCTTTACAGTAACACACCAGAAAATGTGTCTGATTCTTACAAGGCAATATGTACGCATTGTAACATGTTTATTTTGCAGGAAGACAATATATATATATATATATATATATATATATATATATATATATATATATATATATATATATATATATATATATATATATATATATATGCAAGGCTTTTAAATAATGGTATATTTTGTAAACTTTATTTATCGTAAATGCTTTAATTCAAAGCTTAATGAAATGTAGAATATTTTATAAATATTTCTAGTGTCAAATTAATTATACGGTTTATGATGGGTGTATTTTACACAATTTGTAATCAATTATAAATTCTACGATTTTATTTTTAAATGAATTTGTTCATATCATAATAATACAGAAGAATCTCCGTTGAGCGGAAATAGATTAAAATCACCGCAGCATTAGCAATCAACTATGACGTCAAATACAGAACTACTGGCCGCAGAGAAATTTGCAGCCACTGATGCTAAGCAGACTCCAATCACATCAACAGTGGCTAACTTTGTTGCTGAGACTCTATCACCATTATCTTTTATAGAGGCTTCACTATGATGTTTAACGTTGCAGACCAACGCTACCGGCTCCCTTCCAGGAAGCATCTTACAACTACTGTTATCACTAACAAGACTACACAGCTACTGAACAAAATGCGTCAAGAGTTGTCCAATGTGGCCAGTGCTTGTGTGAAAATCGACCTGCGGACTAACCTGCAAATGTGGATTTACTTGGGGATAACAGGACACTATGTTCAGGAATACAGATATGTCAGTGCGACGTGTACATGTATCACAGTAGGCCACACATCCGTGAATATGGACTGACTGCAGGCATGCATATGTCATGCAGACATTCAACTTTGCCAACAATGTGTCTTATATCATATCAGACAACACATGTACATTGACAACAACTTTTTCCTTGCCTGGATTTGCAGTGCCTACTGTTATTGATCCAGAAACAAACCATGAGAGTGGTAATTATGTCGAAATGGTTGACAGAACTCCAAAAAACAGTGAAGACGTCTTTGAATTTATCCCTGAACAACAGCCATCCTATGCCCACGCTCTCCAGTTGTTTGACAATGAAGGCAGGAAGATGCAGGATATTATACACACGTTGTTGTTCTTCTAGAGCATGAACACAGATTACATGTGGTGAATATGACAAACTGGAACGCTGAAGTGAAAATGATAAGATCAGTCTTGAATATTTCGAAGGAGCAACTCGATCAGTTGGACAATCAAAAGCTGTTTCACAATGAGCTTACTAATCCCGCAGATCTTGTGGAGATTTTATCACATTATTCTGTGTTTGCTTAGTAAACTTTGTGATGTTTGCCATACTACATACATATCGAGCCATGATAGCACAGTTAGAGCGTGGGACAGGTAGCCGAACGGTCCCGGGTTCGAGGCTCCATGAGCTGCAATGTTGCTTATGATCATTTCATACGATCTTACATATCATATCACCAGATCAAAAAATTTACTCTTATAAACGTCGAGTGTTTTTATTGTATAGTTATATTGCTATTATACATGTAACTCAGTGAATATTAATGAAGAGCAACGTTCATGTTTGAGTGATGTGCATTGTACTCATGATTGTAATTATGACAACTTTTCAACGTAGCCGTAATCGATTACATTCAGAATGTAATCTTAATCGTATTCATAGTATTCTGAAGTAATCGTAATCGCCCCAGCCCTGACATGTTATTTGGCTATAGTTGTACATAGCATAAATATCTTAATGGGTCATCGGCAATATGACGCGTGAATACAAATTAAACAGTATAATCAGTTAATTCATAACAATAGCTACGAGTGAGAAAACATTAACATTAACATCTTTCATTTCTTTGAAGAAATAAACGGAATCGTTTTATGGCGTCAGAATTTAAATAATGAGTTGGATAATTGTGTTAAATTACTTTAGCTGATAATTTTTAAATTGCCACAAAAACAATCTTCATCAAAATTGGTTTGTAAACTCCAGACATCACTAACAATTGACAATCTATGAATGTCACATTTTTCATAGACCAAGGTTACATCAGATCTCAGCTACCTCTAGTGACTATTTCCAGATGAACGATGGTTAGAAATTAGATTTACCTTTGTTAACGTATCTTCAATGTATCGGCAGCTCGGGGCTTCTAACTTTTCTTAAAAGATGAAAATGATTCGGTTTTCGAATTTAGAAAGAACGTTCAACAACAGAGAAAAACAAAATAGCATAACTTAATCTCGTTATGTAAATGTTACTGATAACGGGCGCATCAAAACGGTGTCTAAGTGGTAGAATATCTATAAAAACGCTAAAATGAGATCACGTTTGGGAAGTTCACATACTAATTATAGGTGTAAAGTGGGATACCTGTAAATCTACCAGGATACAGAATTAACCTTTTTTATTGTCACAAAGCGAGTAAGTCGGTAAATAGATTATTGGAGAAGAAATATTTGCTTGAGTAAGACTAATTGATTTCTAGATCGAATTAAGGAGTTCCACTTTGACTGAATGAGTCAACTACTGAATGCGTAAATGAGTGATACATACACACACAAACACACACACACAAACACACACACACACACATACACACACACACATACACACATACACACAATCACACAAACACACACAAACACACACACACACACACACACACACATATATATATATATATATATATATATATATATATATAATATATGAAATTAACGAATTTCGTTCTTATGCGCAAGGGATGTGGCTCAAACTTATTATTTGGCTCATGCTCCACGAGCCAACATCGTATTTTAAATTCTGAAATTAAATTGTGCAACATTAGTATGACTTCACGTTGGGTATCTCAAAATTATTCATACGATCTTTTTTGAAGATATTATGGATATGTTACGTTTTTGCACATATATTTGCATATAAGTCCTTATTTTCTGCCAATATGGTATGAGCCTATATAATAGATACTTAGGATGATCCCATGTCTATTACCACGTTGTCTCATACGGTTCGGCTCACAAGAATATATATGTTGCGTAACTTTATGAATAATTATTATACTTTTCATTTAAAGTGTAATTATACATTTTGTCAACCAAATAAATACATTTAATGTATTTTTGTAACAAAATTACCCTTATTAACAGAATATCTAAAATGGCTGCATCTGTAGTTTGGGGCCAAGAATTTTCATTTTGTAAGTATATATATATATATATATATATATATATATATATATATATATATATATATATATATATATATATATATATATATGTGTGTGTGTGTGTGTGTGTGTTGTGTTGTGTGTGTGTGTGTGTGTGTATGTGTGTGTGTGTGCGTGTGTGTATGCGCGTGTATGGGCGTGTGTGTGTGTGTGCATATATAGATGGATGAATGGATTGATGGATATATATATATATATATATATATATATATATATATATATATAGATAGATAATAGATAGATAGATAGATAGATAGATAGATAGATAGATAGATAGATAGATAGATAGATAGATAGATAGATAGATAGGTCGATCGATAGATAAATATATACAGAGGGGAGAGAGAGATAGAGAAAAAGATAGGTGGGAGAAAGAGAGATAATTTATTTAACATTGTCTTTCACCGGTAATAAAGTGAAGATGAAACTGAAGATCATATTTAAGTTTATGACTGCCTGACTTAGTTAAGTATGATAGACCCTTGTATGTGGCAATATACTTGTCATTATTATTAATATTATTAGTATATTACCATATATATATAGTATAAGACGTATTATTACTGGAATAACTATCAAGGCAGTCATAACTGTGAGCAAATACACGATTGACATACATTTTGCGGCACTTCCATCACGACTATATTAAATCCTTTAGCATACATTACTAGCTGTATTATTCTAGCATCATTCACAATAATTATTATTCTAATCGGGTGCCAATTTGTTTAATTCACATCAACACTGTCTGTCGTTTAGTTGACATTCTCATATTTAAAGTCAATTATGATTATCTAGGCCTGAGATCTGTCAGTGAACATTTACAAATGACAACTTTGAGTAGAGCAGATTAACTTTTGTTAGCAGCACGAATACAAATCCGGAATGGTTACATAAAAAACAACACGATTGTAACATTATCAAAACAGTATCATAATTAAAAAAGAGAATGTTAGCTGAATGTCTGGAATACATCAATGTTTTGATTATGCGAAAGATTCAACATTTATTAGAACTCTAAGATATTATTTCAAATGAACTATGCTAAGTTTCAAATTCACTTCACATCAATATTTCCTTTAAAATGTTGCCAAAGTTGATAAAACAATAAAGAACATCTATCTATTCTTCATTATTATATTATACTGATTGAAGAAACTTTTAACCAATATTCCAATTGCTAACAAGGTCAAATAGCTCTCACCGTTGTTTAAAAACATATATGCAAGTCTGCCTATCATTAGCCTTCTGAGAATATATGTCTTTCGATATATTAATAAACCTGTCCATCTCTCGCAACACCTAACTGTATATACGTATACTACTAGGACACTCTAGCTAACCATCCATAGTTATGTCGATCTGTCTGTCTGCCAATCTATGATTTTTATAAAATTGAAGTAACTGTGTTGTATACTGCACTGTGTATCTTTTACAATCACTTGATAGATCTACATATTGTTAGCACCAAAATAAAGATACTTCAACATATTTTACATCTGAATAATATGTAATGTGTTATATTTTGGATTGAATATAAGGGACACCTTACGTATATTGATTATTACAGGAGAGAAATTACTTGATGTCATGGTGTTCCTTCCAAAAAATCTGATGTTCCTTATTATACATGAATGCACTATCACAAATTAATTCATGCCCCATGAATATCTGACTAGTTAATTTTCTGCCATTTATCTGTGGTCGTTTTTCTAAAGAGATCCATGGAAATAAGTGTTTTCAATTTCTTATGTTGTCTGGTATTTTAAAATATTAATATGCTTTAAAAAATTAAGTATCTATATCTTTATATTAAATTATAATAAACGTAAGAAAGTAATCTTAAACTCTAATAGCCTTCATAAATATTGATGTTTTACCTGTAAATAAACATCACCCCGTAAATAATGTAAATCAGCTGACCATATTATGTTTTTCTTCTCTGTTGGTAATAACTAACAAATGTTACGACACATGATAAAATTTGGCATTTTTTAAAAAAAAGTAAAAAAATAAAAAAAAAGGCTTTTAAAAAAAAAATTTTGTTTTTTTTATAAGACGATTCTTCACAGAATCTGGAAACTCATTACAATGGATGGTGTAACTATCAAATTAATATATCTCCTTACGTGGTTATATGAGTGAAATTACATGCAAAATGGTGCGCCTCTAGATGCCTCAGCCTTTCCGTTCACTCCATCACATAAAATCAGACGCTTATTGTGCGACTGTTAGCCACCACTAACACAAATCAACAGGAGGTGCAACCTTTAGAGAAAGCGGCTATATGTCGATGACGTCACAAACCATGTCGCACACAATATCTCGATTACTAAATTATACAAAATATCATAAAATGTTTCAGATGTCTAACTTATAATCAGTTAAAAGGAAAGACAAAAAACGGTTATTACTAAACTACATTTTGGGGAATCAATTCATAGAAGTTGTTTTAGACGAACATTAGTATGTGTTATACACAGCAACCAACCATACATAACCAAACACTTAACGTGTCAACATACATCACAATTACGGAAGATGGTTTCTAGTGCTTATGCCTATCAATGCATAAAGCTAGTTTGTCTGTTAATTCAAAGTCCTCGCATTTATCGGTTTCAGTGATATATCCAAATATAAATAATCACAAAACAAAAAATTTTATGCCATAAAAGTATTAGGCACTTAATAACACTGAAACAACTGAAATAAAATGATATATTGTTCTACTGCCAAGTCCTAGGGCAATGTGTGTATGTGTACACATGGGTATGTGTGAGTTTATGTATGTATGTATGTGTGTATGTTTTGTATATATATATATATATATATATATATATATATATATATATATATATATATATATATATATAAGTGTGTGTAGTGTGGGTGTCTGTATGTATGATGTGTATATGTAAACAACATAACATATAAACAAACCACTAGCCCAAACACACGTATGAACACATACAAAAATACACAAAAATACGAAACAAATTACATTAAGTTTTGTTGACATAGCTCTTATATTTCTGATCTTAACCCGATGAACTTCTTGGTTACGTTCAATTTCAACCATTTTAGAATTAGGATACAATATTGTTTAATCGGGGAAAATATTTAGCAAACAGGAGTCATATATCGTTTATTTTATACATCAGACATTAAACCTTAGGCTTGAGAAGAATAGATTAAAGTTAGAACTCGTCATCTGCTCATTAAATGTTTTGCTATAAACAAACAATATATGCACAGGATCCATAATATGAAGGTCAAACATAAACCATGGTTTATTAGATTTATATTTTTATGCAGCCCGTTTATTACAGGATAATTTTTAAGCAAAATCATTGCTATACAAGAGTACATGGTGTTCCCATAGATAAACTGTCCACTGTCATTAATAAACCCCTGAATGAAGAATATGTTCTTCATTCAGAAGTGATCGAAATGACAAAAGCTATTCCGATATTTACCATTTTAAAGTGATATTAAACCACTTAAAGTATAATAAAATGAAATATTTGGTAGATCAATATTCATAAATTGAATAATATTATTTATACATCACTGCCCAGTTGTTGAGATCATTATATATTGTTTAGTAAAGGAAATGCTAAATCTCCTTAAGTAAATGATCTTGTTCTTATACAACAAACTTCTTAGAAAATGTTCAGAAAATTGGCCTACAGATGTAGCCATATTATCGGATAGTAAAGTTGATGAAACAGAAAAATCTAGGAAGACTGTATTATCGTATTTCATTTCATAGCCAAAAACCGTCATCTTTTTAAGTAATGTTTGCTACAAAATATAAATAACCTCAAGCTATTATTTTAAACAAAACATTATTGGAATATTGTTCATTTAATTCAGTCATTTGGCTAATAAATACATTATCACTTATCATGAGAGATATACCTTTCTGGAAACTTTTATTCATAGACAAAATAAGGTGATGGGTATTGGATCAGACTGTCTGTTCATGTGTCAGCCGTAATGGGTGGATGGTTATCGAAACATATCCATCTCACTATGAACCACTATTTATTCTTATTTAAGTTAAGTTTCAACATATATTTACATGCATCAGTGACATTAGCTTGCATGCATAAATAAGTCATATGCAAAGGATCTCCATAACTTCGTCATATTTAAAAAATATATTTATATTGTTTCTGAGGATAGCTCATCATATTTCACCTTTCTTAGTAATAACCTTCAACAGTCCGATCACATATCATGTCCTAGTCAGCTTCTACCATAACAATATTACAAAGCTTACCGAGTCCGAATTACATTCATCTGCTAAATAGGCTTATTACTAAAGCTGAATTTGATAGATCATAAATAAATTAGGATACATATAAGTGAACGGAAAATTGTGTACGTTAGGTTTACGATAATATTAACACGGTGTATGAGCGATAGCAGGAAAGCTGTTATGAGCAATAAGCCACGTTTTAATGGCTCTGTTTTAAAATGTCCATCAAATTCAGTAAATATTTCAATTTTATCAAGACATATAATTTCTAACTAATTTCTGGTTATATAAACTAGTATTAGACAGCATAACAAATACTATTTGTTAATGGCAATAATCCTAAAACATGCGATAGAATATATGTAATTATTTCCTCCCACATATTATTATTATGTAGAAAGAACATTAGATGGCATTAGCCAACACTGACATTTTTTAACGTTCATTTGTATCAATAAGTTGACTACTTAACCACATCATATTTATCTTGGCTCTGAGTAGAGACTATTCCATTTTGTTCCTTCAATAAGTTATAGTTAAAAGCGTTCTAACACTTTACCGATATCACATACGTAGCCTTACTTAAACATAGTATCCATTTATGAGACCGTCATAGTTACAAGTTAGAAGGATCACTTTATAACAAACAATAAATATTAAATCACTTCGTCTCCATACATAATTCAGATAGCGTCTAACTTAAAAACATTTAAAAGAATAATATAAAAATGTTACTTCATCTACTGGCTGAATACTACCCCAATGTGCACCTTTTAATTATTTCTTGGCCGTGTTATTATAAACAGCTACAATATATAACATACCAAGGAACTTCACTGCAAATTCATAGCACGTTTGTTGGAATCCGGAAATGAAGACAGACAATAATTAAGGTAGCACGATAGCAAATCTTCCCGCAATTTGGATTGTCATAATTCTGAGAAGTACTTGACTCATGTCAGTAGCATGAGAAGTTGAGAATAACCCACAATCGAAGGATAACATGCTGTTTTTGAACAGAAGGTCGCTGAATTTATTTAAATTTGATAGGGATACAAATAAGTTGATACATGCTACGGAGATTGTTGAGTTAGATGCTGTGGCCCTTATTGTAACCCAATGATTACCTACCAGATGTGTCATTTGGATTATCAGATAAGCTATGACTGATGATGAACCAAGTAAACACCAAAACAAAACAAAAACATGAAACTTACAATTCTCTGATATACGGGACTAGTTGTGTTATATTGGATACTATATCTTTACTGTATGGTGCTAAGTATTATAGACTTATCAGTTTAGAACCTAACACATCTTCCTTTATTCCAGATTTGTTGCGTGCACATTTAGGATGATTTAATACGTTTTCAAAATGGCGTCGATATGTTAGTCGTATCGTTTATAAATGTATAGTTGATTGGATAAACTTTACTTGAACAGTCGATGATTAAATTAGCAGTTAATCTTCATATTTTCCTGGACTAAAACAAATAAATTTGCATCAATCGTGAATTATATCAAAATATGAACAAAATCACACACATAGCAAATCATCCAGCTTCAAAGTGCTGGTAAATCGACTATAATGCCTATTTGGACGTCCCCATTTTGAAGCAAGACACAGGTCGGATGGTCTTGAATTATGAAGTCACTTTACACAAGCGGCTTGTATTACCAGATTATAATAAAATTAACAACACGCCTCGTATATTATTCCCAAATAATAATGTATTTACAAATACAGTCATAATACTCGATACGTCATTAATTGTTTCCAAAAGCCTTGACGTAACACGAATTTTAACTTCAATTGGATGGTTTAACTAAATGCATTAAAAATATATTTCGATGTTCTAGTAATTGTATTAATATATATATATATATATATATATATATATATATATATATATATATATATATATATATATATATATATATATATATATATATATATATATATATATATATATAGCTTCTATTTTAATTTATAGATTATTTATTTAGTTCACGTACTTTTATTATGACTGAAGTGGCGTAGCTGATTGACATAATGTAGGACGTAAGGACTGTCACACTGCAGTGCAATTTACTCTAGAAAAGTGGTGTAAAATCGATTTATACGTATACATCAATACGTATACGTCAATGGGGTATCAATGTATTACGTCATAGTTGGTTCAAACAACCTTCGCAGTAATATTCCGTGATCCAAACGCAACCTGCCTATAAAGAGCATTTCGACTTCTCAGATGCGTTATTCTGGGTTTGAATAACTAAACAAATCCTACCTGGTGTCGAAGTTGTTCTCTTACCCGCTTGATCCATTTGACCTATGGTCGAGAACACCTGATTTCAGGCAGATTTAAGATACTTTGAATGATACGTCGGGATTATAATAGCTATTCACAGATCATGAAAAGCACGTAAAGTATGAACAATCTAGAGCTTGAACAGACACACACACACAAAACACACACACACAAGACACACATGGCGGGAAGTATACCGGCTCTCGAAGTAATGGCACCGGAATATTTTTCGGATAATTCAGCTATTAGATAAGTTACACCAGTGAGACTGGTATATTTTACATATAATGTAATATAGATTTAATTTATATTAATATAAATTGAGTATATTTAGTTATTTTGTATTTCTTATATTTTCTTTTTAACTGCTCATTTGACGCCCTATATTATCGCCCACTGGCACTGCATTGTTTACCATAAGAACTCGGCTTTTGCTTGTGTATGTTTTATTATTATTTTTCACTTATTTTATTTCTATTATGCTTGCCTTACGACCCTATGGTGGTAATACCATTTGTTTAGCTATGCGCCCACGTAGTGGAAAACATCCAAAGCAGATTGGGTCTGATGCAAGTAATTTGATCACTGTGCCAATAACACCATATAATGGCACAGCTGTACAAAATGTAAGTATTGGTCTTATGAATTGTCAGTCGATCAGTAATAAATCTGATGAAATATCTGATGTTGTTAAGGATATGGATCTTGATGCTCTTGTCATTACAGAGACTTCTCTGACTGGTAATGTTTCAGACCAGAAAATTGTTGGTGATGTGACTCCAGCTGGATATTCATTCCACCATGCAGCTCAGATTCACAAGAAAGGTGGGGGAGTTGGCATTCTTCTCCGTGATTCTTTGAAGTGTGAAACCCATTTGCGCTTTCAGGCTAAGTATTTTAAAAATTACCAACTGATATTTGTATCTGGGGTGATAAGTGTTCGTGTAGCTATTATCTGCCGATTACACCCCCCACTAAGAAAATGGCCTGAAAGCAGCAGATTTCTACAAGGAATTTTCGGGATTTGTTGACTCTCTTGCTACCACCTGTGATCATCGGTGATCTTAGTTGATTTCAATATACACTGGGATTGTCAGAGGAATGCAGATACCAAACAACTGGCTGACATTCTTAGATCTGCCAATCTCAGGCAGTATGTCCAAGAAAGAACATACAGACATGGTCACATCTTAGAACTTGTCCTCTCCCGTGATGATGATAATTTGATTAAGGGTATGTATGTGTCTTCCATGCTGTCTGATCATTTCCTTGTTAACATTAATGTATCTTTACAGAAACAATGTGTTTTAGCTAAAGTTATTTCATATAGAAGATATAAGTCAGTTGACAAAGAGGCTTTTCTTGCTGATCTGCGAGTCTCTTCTCTGGTATTGGATCCGCCGGATGATGTGGATCATCTGGTGGATATCTATGATACTACATTGAGAGACATTGTAGATCAACATGCACCTTTAAGGACAAATGAAATGCCAAGCAGACCAATGCTTCCATGGTACAATAAGAACATACAGGCTGCAAAGAGACACAGAAGCTATTGTGAGCGGCTGTGGATCAGGACCAGTTTGTGTGTTCATTTTCATAGTAAAATTCTAGTTAAAAATACCCTTGCCTCTGCTAAATCTGAATATTATAATAACAAGATCAAAACATCCAAGGGAAATCAAAGAACTGTAAAGTGTTACATGAAAGTCAATCTGTCATTCCAAGTAATACCAACTCAGATAAAGATATGGCCCATTGTTTTAATAACTTCTTCTGTCAAAACAGAATATACATAGTTGGTTCCATTCCAGCACCTTATCACAATGTGCCATTGGTAGAAGAGTCCTGCATATCCATGATGGATACATTTGAGCCTTTTACAGAGACTGATATTAGACAGTTGCTGAAAAAGTCATTTAATGCTTTCTGTGCAGTTGACTCTATGCCTACATGGCTTGTGAAAGATCGTCTGGGTGTTCTGATAAGCCCAATTACAAATATAGTTAATAAATCATTATCTCTGGGTGTTTTCCCAAGATCCATGAAAGCTGCCCTTGTAAAACCATTAATAAAAACCACACTATGGACTGTAATATTCTAAACAATTACAGACCTGTTTCAAATCTTACATTTTTATCTAAAGTTATAGAAAAGGCAGTTGCTTTCATTCAAACAAATATTTAATCAATAATAACCTTAATGAATCACTACAGTCTGCCTATAAAAGTGGTCACAGCACTGAAACAGCCTTGGTTCGAGTGAAAAATTATATTATGATGTCAATTGGTCAAGGTAAGCCAGTAATACTTGTTCTTCTGGACCTGTCTGCTGCATTTGATACAGTTGACCATAATGTACTTTTCTCTAGGTTAAAAGACATGTTTGGTCTGTCAGGTAGAGTACTTGAATGGTTTAGATCCTATCTGGAACAACACTCCCAGAAAGTGTCTGTTCATGGTATTATATCTGACATTCCGTTTTTGTTATCTGGTGTACCACAGGGTTCAGTTCTTCGTCCTCTGGTTTTTACAATGTATACCCGTCCTCTTGGGATCATTGCGCAGCGATATGGAGTTAAATATCACTTGTATGCTGATGACAGACAGCTGTATATATCACTGGATCCTGACAATGAGTTAAATTTCTCCTCTTCCTTGAAAACGTTACAACATTGTATTGCCGATATTCGGCTATGGATGACTCAACATATTCTAAAACTAAATGATAATAAAACAAATATTATATATTTGGCATCACCACATTATATTAAATCGCTTAGGACACCAGCATTACAGATGGGTGCATCTTCGATTACCCCTAATGGGTCAGTAAAAAATCTAGGGGTTATGTTTGACCAATGTATTAACATGCATGAACATGACACATCAGTATGCCGAGCTACCTACTACCATCTTAAGAACATCCACTGTTTAAATCACTTGTAACTGTAATTCATGCCTTTGTTACATCTCATATAGACTATTGTAACTCCCTGTTATATGGCATATCTGATTATAACATTAATCGCCTTCAGCGAATTCAGAATAGTGCAGCTCGCATTGTAACAAATACTAGAAAATATGATCATATCACCCCAATTCTTCAAAAACTACATTGGCTACCTGTTAGACAGCGTATCCATTTCAAGATTTTGTTAATAACTTATAAATCTAGTAATCATATGGCGCCAGAATACCTTGTGAACTGGTTTCCATTAGAAAGTCATCCCGAAAATTCAGATCATTCAGTCAGATATTATTGCAGGTGCCAGTGTCTCGGCTCAAGTCATATGGCAATTGTGCCTTTAGTGTTGCAGCCCCCACTTTGCGGAATAAGTTGCCGGCAAATATTAGAAATGAGTCGTCTCTTGAAACATTTTAATCTCTTCTAAAACACACCTATTTAATGTCGCTTCCACAGATAAATAATTATTATCTTTGAAATCATTTCAGGGTTCTTACAGACATATTATTTGGGGTATTGTTAAATTACCCATTATTTGTACAGCTCCTGGTAGTAAGGACTCCTTATTAAATATACCTTATTATATATATGTGTGTGTGTGTGTGTGTGTGTGTGTGTGTGTGTGTGTGTGTGTGTGTGTGTGTGTGTGTGTGTGTGTGTGTGTGTGTGTTTTATGTTACATATAATAAAGGCGTGGGCTCAGGTTTTCGTGATGTTTATAATTATTACAGAATTATGATCAAACGACTACTACCTAAATAGAAAACAAATTGTATATATTAGTACATATATAACGCAGCTATAACAGGAAATAAAGCATATATATCAGTACATATAATATCTATTATGATAATAATTCTAATACCTCCGACAATAACATAAATAATAGTATTTTCACTCAGCCCAATATAGCACGACTAGTTTCGGTTATAAGAAACCTTTATCAAGTGCATGTGTCTAAAGTATTTACTTTGCCAGCAATATTTATACCAGAATAAGCCTGAAGCATGATGACGTCAAAAACCAAAACAAACCAGGCGCGCTTTGCATAGAACGAAGCGCTGTTACTATAATCAAAACAACTGTTTTGATTAGAGTAATTGAAAATAAACCAACTTTCCAATTTTTCTTTCATAGCTGTAAAGATACCAAAACATACATATTAATAGTAATTAACTGTGTGTACTGAAATCTAACTGCTGTCAGTAATGAATGCTTGTTGCAGCTTCGGTTGAGATCTACTTCAGGAAATATTGCTTTGTTTTACGGAAGTAATTACTAGGGCTGAGAATTTTTATAATTGGGTTTAAGTTGTTTTACTGGAGATGTGTTAAAGAAAACCTATTCAGAGCTCCAGGAGACATTGTTAAATATAACGTTTTCTTACATTTTGCTAGAAACCAAGGAACCAGCTAGATTTTTGTGTTTAGAATAAGCTGTGATAATTCTATATTCATAATCATTCAACACTTCTTTCTGTTGGATAATTTTATAATGTTTTTTTAATTATTCTTGCTGCTATGTTAGCCGTTTTTGAAAATGGTACCATAAATGGGACAACGTCCTCATTTTTTATAGGTTTTATAACATCTTCATATTTTTTCTTATTAAGACCTCCCGGTTCTAATGTACCTAGGGTATCTATCCAAAATGTTTCCCGAATTAATCTATTTATCTTGTCTTGAGTGTATGAACCTGTAGTAGGTAACTGCTCAATCGGAATTAAATCATAATCTTCTAGAGATGGTTCGGGCAAGTCTTTATTTATCTGTGTATGTTCTAGAAGATGCGTGAATAACGCAGAAGACATCACTTTTGAATTAATCGCAAATCTATGGCCATTCATTCTAACACGAAGTTCGCCATTACTCTCGCCTACATACTGTTTAGAGCAACGTAGACATTCACAGATATATATTATGTTAGATGAGCTACAGTTTAAATTGCCTATTATTCCATGTGTTTTATTGGTAACTGTACTTGTGATATTATGACAAGAACACAAATCTCGCATGATCTACATCTGCTAATCCCACATGGTTTTGAACACCACTGACTATTTGTAGGATTAGTCGGATTAATACGACGTTGTTGTATTTGTAGTTCACGGACAGTTTTACTTTTAATATGGCGTAGCCATCTTTTTGAATAATTCCTTTTGCATAATGAATGAGACAATATCTGCCATGCTTCATCAAAATCTGTAATTTTTGAACAAATCCTAAAAAAACGTGAGATCTGAGACTTCAGGATTCCTTGAAAGGTATGTTTAGGGTGAAAGGAATCCTTATGCAAGAGTTGATGAGTATCTGTCGGTTTAAAGAAGACTTTTGTTAATAATCCATTTTCATTTTCTGGATCTTTAAATATGGTTGTATCCAAGAAATCAATTTTCTGCTTATTTAATGTAGCTTTAAATCTAATCGGTGGTTCGTGATTATTTAAACTATCCAAAAATCCATAAAAAGCCTTTTTTCCGTGGTGCCACACAATACATATGTCATCTAAATAATATTTAATTTGTAATCTTCTACCCAAGTTAAAAACTGCATTTGTGATTGCTGTTTTATCAATATCAGGGGTAGGGACAAATGACAAACCTTTGCTTGTGTGTGTTGTGATTCTCTGTGTGGGTGTGTACGTTGGTGCGTGATTATTATATTATTTGGATGTCTGTAACCCAAGAGTAACAGTCTTTAAAAGTAGATTGTTTTATATTGATAAACTATTTGTAGTTATATGATAAAAATATTGCTACCATTTGTATCTACTAAACAAGCGGATTTTCGTTAACAATCTGGAGAATGGTCTAAAGTCAAGATAATAACAATTCTGTTGTATTTTAGACTTAGCAAATGAATTGATGAAGCTATATTGTTAAATTAATCAGTGTTATATTAATGGATTTAAAGTATCGATAAAGGATGAATATTGTTTAACGACACATCGACATAATTTAGTCCATTCAGTGTCCTGATTTAAAGTATCGAATAGAGGGCTACGAATATAATGATACAACTGGGACAAAACACTTTAATGCTTATATAACATAATACAACTTTCAAAATCCAACTATGTACGAGTTACACACACACACACATATATATATATATATATATATATATATATTTGTCTGTCTGTCTCTCTGTATCTCTGTCTGTTACATCAACAAGGCAAATCTCCCAAATAAAAGAGTGTACATCTGATAAAATTAGGGTGATCGTAGAAGGGAGCCTTCAAATTAGGGGTTCTCAGCTTTTCAACAGCCTTCCAGTAAAACATTCAGGAAAATTTAAACATAAAAAGGTGCAGAATAGTCAATATACATAATTACATTTTGTATTGTGAAACAACCCAAAATCCATATACGTTTAATTATGAAATGATTAATTATTGTAGTAATAACATATTATTGTGTGTATTATATCATACATGTTGTATTTGAACAGTAAATCAAATTACAAGCATACCTCAGCATCGGTATCAGTCATATGAAGAAATGTATATATTCTTAATTAAGTGCTTAAGTTCTTAATAAGTACTTAAATTCAGCGTTGATGAAGAAAAATGACTCAACAAAATAAATAAACTAACCATTTGTTATTTAAATTTGTTTGTGAATATCAATATGACGGTCGTGTTTGAGTGTGGAGTAAAGGAAAATGTCTGTGTACGTATATTTTGACTTGACAATGGAAATATTATCAGTCAGTCCTGCGTAAATGATATAACTTTAACACAGTCATTTATATCATTTTGCTTAGATACCTTAAGCAGGGGGTGGCATCGGTTAACAATAAATGTCAATATATTATCGGTATTCTCCTATGACAAGAATAATTCCAGTCTGACTACTGTCCAAGTTGACCATATTGTTTTACTATACACTAGACGTCGCCACTGTTTGCTGACAGAATGTCGAGAACAGTGTTGTTATCATGGACTTGAGATAGATAAATCCCATAACTAAGCAAGAGTATAAATAACCCATCAAGAAATGAGTAATTAATCGTTCATGGGATATTATAGTCAGATAATTGTTTGTTTTGATATATTAAAATTGTAAATGATGGAAATTAATATGTTAGAAGAGTTTTGAT